>RJWM01008675.1:0-71564 GCA_004363535.1 Dasyprocta punctata
ATGGATCAGGGAAGAAATTAAAGGAGAAATTAAACAATATCAACAATCGAATGAAAATGCAAATACAAATTACTGGAACCTGTGGAACACAATGAAAACAGTCCTCAGAGGGAAATTTAGAGCACTAAACTCCCACATCAGAAAAATGGAAAGAACACACATAAACAACCTAATGATGCACCTCAAACCTCTAGAAAAAGATGCACAAGTCAAGTTCAAAGCCCAAAGAAGGGAGGAAATTATCAAGATCAGAGCAGAAATTAATGCAATTGAAACTAAGAAAACCATACAAAGAATTAATGAATCATAGAGTTGGTTCTTTGAAAGGACAAATAAAATTGATAAACCCCTAGCCAATCTTATCAAAAAGGGGAAAGAAAAATCTCAGATCCATGCAATAAGAAATGAAAAGGGTGAAATCACTACAGGCTCTATGGAAATAGAGAAGATCATCAACACCTACTTCAAAAACCTTTACTCACATAGATTCAATAACACAGAAGAAATGCACAGATTCCAAGAAACCTATGAATTACCAAAGCTGAATCAAGAAGATGTAAAACGGCTGAGTAATCCAATTTCATCTAATGAAATTGAAAATCTAATTAGAACCTTACCAACAAAGAAAAGCCCAGGCACTGATAGATTCACTGCTGAATTCTACAAGAAATTTAGGGAAGACTTAATGCCAGCACTCCTCAAACTCTTCAATGAAATCGAAATGGAAGTAAGTCTCCCTAACTCACTTCTGGAAACAAGCATTACCCTAATATCAAAACCAGAGAAAGACCTAAACAAAAAAGAAAATTATAGGCCAATCTCCCTAATGAACATAGACACAAAAATCCTCAATAAAATACTAGCAAACAGAATACAGAAAGTTATCATAAAGATTATACCATGATCAAGTGGGATTCATCCCAGGAATGCAGGGATGGTTCAAAATACACAAATCAATACATGTAATACACCATATCAACAGGGCCAAGGACAAGAACCACATGATCGTCTCAATAGATGCAGAAAAACCTTTTGACAAAATCCAACACCAATTCATGATAAAAACCCTACAGAAAATCAGAATAGATGGTCTCTACCTCAACCTGATAAAAGTCATATATCATAAACCAACAGCCAACATCTTACTAAATGGAGAAAAACTGAAACCTTTCAAACTAAAATCAGGAACAAGACAAGGAAGTTCATTATTACCACTCCTATTCAATATAGTTCTGGAAATATTAGCCAGAGCAATTAGAAAAGAGAAAGAAATAAAGGGAATAAGGATAGGATAGGAAGGATTAAATTATCATTATTTGCAGATGATATGATATGTTACATAGAAGACCCTCAAAAATTCATTAAAAGACTTCTAGATGTAATAACCAAATTCAGTAATGTTGCTGGATATAAGGTGAACACTCAAAAATGAAAGCATTCCTGTACACAAACAAAAAAGTCACTGAGAGAGAAACAAGGGAAACCACACCCTTCACTATAGCATCCAAAAAGATGAAATACTTAGGAATCAATCTAACAAAGGAAGTAAAAGATCTATACAGTGAAAATTTCATTACTCTGAAAAAGGAAATTGAAGAAGATTTCAGAAAATGGAAAGATATTCCCTGTTCATGGATAGGAAGGATAAATATCATGAAAATGGTCATTCTCCCAAAATTTTTATGTAGATTTAATGCAATTCCAATCAAAATATCACTTGCCTACATCACAGAGCTAGGGAAAGCATTCCTGAAATTCATCTGGAGCCAGAAAAGACCTAGAATAGCAAAAACAATTCTAGGCAACAAAGGGAAGGCAGGAGGCATCACAATCCCTGATTTGAAACTATACTACAAAGCTACTGTGATAAAATCAGCATGGTACTGGAATCAAAACAGACCTGAATCAATGGAATAGATTAGGAGATACAGCCACAGCTACAAACACACACAGTTACTTCATCTTTGACAAAGGGGCCAAACATGTACATTGGAAGAAAGACAGCCTCTTTAACAAATGGTGCTAGAAAAACTGGCTTTTCATATGCTGTAAACTAAAACTAGATCCATGTCTATCACCATGTACTAAAATAAAGTCAAAATGGATCACAGATCTGAATATTAAAACAGAGTCACTAAACTTGCTAGAAGACAAAGTAGGCAAAAATCTTGATGATATAGGAGTAGGCAGAGGGTTTATGAACAAAAATCAAATTTCACGGGAAACACTTCCCAGAATCAACAACTGGGATCTCATCTTACTGAAAAGGTTTTGCATGTCAAAGGAAAACTCCAACAGAGTGAAAAGAAAATCCATGAACTGGGAAAATATCTTAGCCAATTTTCCATCAGACAAAGGACTTCTATCTAAAATATATATAAAGAATTAAAAGAAATCAGGCCCCTAAAATTCAAGGACCCAATCCAAAAATGGGCATCTGAGATAAATACACACTTCTTAGAGAAAGAAATACAAATGACAAATAAATATATGAAAAAATGTTCAACATCAATGATCATTCGGGAAATGCAAATTAAAACAATACTTTGATTCCTTCTTACTCCAGAAATAATGCCCAAGGTTAAAAAATCAACCAACAACAAATGCTCGAGGGAAAAAGGAACTCTTCTCCACTGTTGGTAGGAGTGTAGACTGGTGCAACCACTAGGGGAATCAATGTGGATATTCCTCAAGAAGCTAGGATTAGATATCTCATTTAACCCAGCTATCCTGCTTCTGGGCATTTTCTCAGAAGAATTGAAAACATCATACTGCAGTGATATTTGTGCACCCATGTTTATAGTAACCCAATTTGTAATAGCCAACTCTTGGAATCAACCCAAGTTCCCATCACAAGAATGGACAAAAAAAGTGGTATTTTTATACAATGGAATACTACTCAGGTATTAAGAAAGATTTCATGGAGACTTTTATAAGTAAATGGACACTACTTGAGACCATAGTCATAAGCTAGATAAATCAAACCCACATGTGTAAATATTGTATTGTGTCCCTAGTGTAAGAAACTGAAAAACTATATATGATCCAAAATCTACAATAAGTACTGTGTAAGGGAAAAAAACTGCTCAAAGAGCAAAAGTAATTGGGAAAGGAAAAAGGAAGAAAGAAGGAAGGGAAATGAAAAAAGACATGAATCTGTATATATGTATATGTAAGATTACTAAAATGACTATACTGCTGAATATATTAATTATTGAGAAAGATCGGTTAATATTCATATGATTGGATCAATTTTACATGTCTGTATCTGTTAGTGTAAACAACCATGTTGAAGGTAATGATACACAATATTGCAACCATTGTCAAGTTCCTATCATCTTGTTTTGTAAACCTATAATGTTACTGTTGTGGATTTGCTGTTGTCATTTATTTTTCTCTTTTGCATTTTGTCTTTCTTATATGTGTCTTTTTTTCTCTTAAATAAAAAAAAGAAATGGCTAGTGAATTACAAGTATTTCAGGTTCCTCTTGCCTCAAATAATTGTATGAGACAAGTTAAAACTGATACCAAAAGTTTATTTGAAAAATGAGAAGTGAAGGAATAAGGGAAGAACTCGCTCTGTGGAGTGAACTTGAGCCCAACAAAGAAAGTAAAGGACAAAAGCAAAAATAAAAGTGAGCTCTGCATCTAGGTGAAGCTCACAGAGTGGGCTGCCATGAGGAATCATGATAGGGGGCTCCTCGTGGGATTTGCTCTTTTTTATGCTGTCCAAATCTTGTGAGAGCCCTGCCTCCCACATCACTTCCTCTCCAGGCCAGTTTCCATGTTCTGTTTCTCAGCTACCATGAATTAAGCAGGTTTGTTCCACCACACATTCATGCCATAATGTTCCTCCCTAAAGCCAGCTGTTCATAGACTGAATTCCCTAAAGCTATGAACCAAATTAAGCTTCTCCTCCTTTAAATTGCAGATATCAAGGCAATAATAATACATACTCAAATGGTTTCAGCCTGATTTTTAAGTTCTAGCCATCCCATTGGCTGTATAGTAGTATGTTTTTGTTGACATTACTTAATTTTCTCTGATGGCTAATGATGTACAGCAACATCTCTGGTGCTCACTACTATTTTTGTATCTTCCTTGGAGAGAAATTCTTTAGATTTCCTTTGCTCATTCCTAATTGAGTCATTTTTCTTCTTATTGAATATTAAGTGTTGTGTATAAAGTCTAGGTAATGAGCAATTTGAAGATATTTTCCCTTAAATTCTAGATTGCAATTTCAATTTTAAAAGGGTCCTTTAGATACTAAAGTTGTTAACTTTGGTGAATCCTGTATATGCATATCTTTCTTTGCTGGTTGCATTTTTGGTGACATATCTAAGAATTCTTTTGTAATTCTAGGTAATGAAGATTTGCTTCTGTTTTTTTCTAAGATTTTATATTTTAGCTCTGATAGGACTTTTATCCATTATAAATTAATTTGTGCAAAAAATCTTTTAACTATATATGTGAAAGTTTATTTTTGGACCCTAAATTCAGCATCATTTCTTTAATGTATCTATTGCTATGCCAATCTTACAGTCCTGAGTTCTGTGACTTTGTAGTAAAATTTGAAATCAAGAAGAGTCAGTTCTTCACATTGCTTCTTTGTCTTAAGATCATTTTGGTTATCATGGGGCCACTTGCAATTCCAGACAAATTATAGAATTAATTTGACCCATTCTTATGGGATATGCCATGTCCAGTAAGCTTCTACATAGAATCTTTGCATTCTCTGTCTTTGAAACTTTTCCCTGGACATTCTCTATTCTCCTTTTTCTCAAATGAAACTTGAGACTGTATTTATAAATGCAATAAATCAAACTCATGTGTGTAAACATATTGTCTCCCAGGTATGAGAAACTGAAAGAGTAAATAAAGCTCAAAATGTACAATATATATTGTGAAATGAGAAGAAATCATTCAAAAGGAAAAATGAACTAGGGTGGAGAAAAGGAGAAAGAAACAGGGAAAAATATTAGAAGATAGTTACACTATCAGTTTCTCTAAGTTCATTGAAAAGAAAAGTTTGTTCTAGTATCATTTGGAGACTTTATTATGCTCATATCTTGTACTCTGAGTAACTTCTTTAAAGATAAAAAATATTCAATGAATTAACTAACGCTATTCTATTATTTTGTTATGAAATTTTATTTACTTTTTTACATAAAAATAAACAAATTAAAAAACACATAAAATATATACTTTTGCGTAGAGTTCTTCTTGGCCATATCCCTATACTTCCCATGAACATCCTTTCTCTCATCCTTCCAGGGTTTAACTTCTTTTTTTTTTTTTTTTTTTTTTTGCTGCACCAGGGATTGAACTCACAACCTTGCGCCTGCCAGGGCAGGCGCTTAAGGCACTGAGCCAAACTCCCGGCCCTGGTTTTTTGAGGCAGGGTCGCGCTATGTAGCTCAGGCTGGCCTTATGCTCACGTTGTAGCCCAAGCCGGCCTCGAACTCACAATGCTCCGCCTACCTCAGCCTCCTGAGTGCTGGGATTAAAGGCGTGCGCCACCACGCCCGGCTATCAGGGTTTAACTTCTTAAAAACTGTAATTAGTTATTATATCTTATATATTTTTAACTGTTGCAAGTACTAGGAGTACAATAATGATCAAAACAAATAAACAAACAAAAAAAACCCTTACCGTGCATTCATTCAGATAGAAATAATTTAAAAAAGGAAAAATGTAAATTATATGGAACAATAGAATTATAATGAATGTAAACTGAAGCTGGGGGAAAGAAGGGCTATATTACAATCACTGTCACAGTTGTACATTTAGACAAGATGACCAGAGTGAAGTATTTTAGTTACTTTTCTTGTTGCTGAAACAATATGCTTGACATCCCAAATGAAAGGAAGAAAGGTTTATTTATTTCACAGTTTGTAGAAGTATCAATCCATAGTCAGATGGCTCCAAAGCAGGTTATTATGGCAGAGGCACAACAATCCATGATGGCAGAAGACAGTAAAACAACAGGAGCGAAAGAGGAAGAAAGAGCAAGCCTCTTTCCTTCCCTCATACGCAGGCTACTCACCCTAGGGTGGGTATAGCATTTACACCTCTAATATCAGCATTGGATCATGAATCAGTCACAAATTCTGGAAGCCTGCCCACTTGTCTGCATGAGGCTTTGGAGGGCATCTAGGCACAAACCATAATATTCCACTCCTGGCCCCCAAAGACTTATGTATATTCCTTTATGCAAACAGCATTTAGTCCATCTCCAAGAACTGCCAATGTCATAATAGTTTCAGCATTGCTGAAAAGTTCAAGTCCAAAGTCTTCTCTGAGAGAATAAGGCAAACTTTTAGCTATGAGCGCTTGTACAATTGAAAAGTTAGACACTTCCAACATTCAATGGCACGAGATAAATATCTTCATTCCAAAACTTACAAACAGGACACAGAAGAATAACAACAGAGCAAGTCCAAAAAACAGCAGGGAACACATTAAATTCTGTAGATCCACATGCAGCATCTGAGGCAATACGTGGCAATTTGTGAGCTCCAAAGGGCTTGGGTGGCTCTGCTACTATGGCAGTTCTGGTGGTTGCAGCACCTGTGGCTTGTCTCTTGGACCCACTCTGCTCCTTCCTTGCAGGTTTCCTCATAAGATCCACCCTCCTGGCTTCTCCAAACCTTTGGGGTCTCCATTGCTCTTTGGTTTCACCCTCACAACTTCACACACTGCCCCTCAGTTTTTTGCTCTTGATTGTCAGAACAAAATTGGCCAAAAGTCCCCAACAGTAGCCATGACATTACTTCAAAATTAGACCACCCTGAAATTTGTTCTGCTAGGTTAATTAGTCTGCTGCCATTAATCTCAGTCTCAGGCAAAGACTCTAGACACAAGCAAACTGCAGAAAAATTTTCTGCCAAGTCATAACACACATGGTCTGGAGCCCAACAACCAATTCAGTCCTTCTTCCCAGCAAAAACCTCCCAAGCCTGGTCTTTACCAGCAGGATTTCCCTCAGCCTTCTTCTGATCTTCTGAACTCTGACCAGAATCTCGCATACAGAACAGCCTAAAGTGTTCTAGTTCTACTCTTCCAGTTGACATCTCATAACTTTTTCAAACTCTTCGCATAAGCCATTTCCCAAGGCTCTTGAACCAGATGGCCAGGGATAGTCACAACAATGACCCTGCTTCTGGCACCAAATTCTGTCTTAGTTACTTTTCTCACTGATGAGACAAAATACAGAACACCCAAAAGTAAAGGGTGAAAGATTTATTTAGCTCGTAGTTTGTAGAGGTTTCAGTCCATAATCAGGTGGCTCCAAGGCAGGGTGGCATGACAGAAGGGCAACAGTTCGTGTCAGCAGAAGACAGTAAAAACAGCAAGAGCAAAATAGGAAGAAAGAGAGAGCAAGCCTCTTTCCCTCATATTGTACGCAGGGTTCCCACCCTAGGGTGGGTACAGCACTTACACCCATCATCCCAGCATTGGACTGTGAATCACATACAAACTCTAGAAGCCTGACCCATTGACTACGTGAGACTTTGAGGGAGACATTTAGACACAAACTGTATCATAAGGGCATGCCAGGGAACCATGCAGGCATCTAGAACATAATTCTAGACATGAGAAACTGTTCGTAGGAAGGCTTGGATGTTGGAGCCTAGGGTTGATCCAGTGGTAGAACAAAGAGGAAGCCAGAAAAGGTGCAGCACAATAAGTGATCCAGTGAAGTATTAAGAGATGTGGAAAAGGGCACACCATTTAGGGCCTTGCAGGGCATTTTAATGGAATCCTGTTTTCAAAAAAATTAAAAATTCAGCCTCTATTGCAGAACCTTATCAATAATACTTTCCCGTGCTTTTAAGATAGTCACAGAGGAACAGAATTCAAAAGTGAGGCAATGTCATTGCTATCTCTCTGCCTTCACAGCAGTGTTCTGTAAATTGGTTGAATATTTAATTAGCTGCATAATTGTCTCAGTTATGAACTGTGCATATGGTAACACTAATCATCAAAATTAATGTCATGAAATAGTTTGGCATGCCAGCTTCTTCCTCACTCTGGTTTGAAAAAAAGCTAAATTTGTTTATCTCTCAGGCTTACCATACAACCTGCTAATGGTGTGTTTCACCAGTGAGAATATTTCAGGTATCTTTGAACCAACATAATTAAATGATAGCAATTTATGTCATTGTTCTGTGACTGTCAGCCTTCAAGTACGAAATTCATTTTGAATATAGAAAATTTGACTAACTATATGTATTTCCAGTTGGTTTGTATCTCTGGCCTTAACATCCTCTGATGTGATGAGGTGATGTCATGATAGAAGGAATTATTTCTGGAATTTGGTGACATTGTTAAAAATTCAAGTGTCTTCATAACAAGAGCGCTTCAGTTTGTGTATAAGTAATAGAGAATGGGTTTGTGATTAAATTAAACTGAGGAATATATACCTTATTTGTTATCAGTGAAATTTTGAATTTTAGAAAATGGCATATTGATCAAACAAAAATGCCTGTCAGCTCTTGAATATTTCTCAAGCTTCCAGTTTGCTGGAATCATTATGTGCAGTATTTCTTTAACTCTTGTATAAGATAGGTACTTCTATCTTATTCACTTTGAAGAAACAAGGCTCAAAGAAAAATAAGTTGCTGTGAAGAAGCAGTGTCACAATGCAAAAACAGGAACTCTGTTTTCATAATCTGTGATTTTAGTCACAAAACTATGAAAACTATGAAAAGCAAATAAGCAACCAGCTATCTCTCTCCTTTAGATTCCAAATCATGTGATGTCTGCATATATTTAGGGAAAGCAGTACTATCCTACAGAAGTTCTGTGAGCCACATATATAACTCTGAATTTTCTTGTGTTCCTATAAAAGTTTAAAAAGAAACAGATGACATTAATTTCAATATTATGTATTATTTAATCCAACATATCCAAAATATTATTACAACATGTAATCAAGAGACACTGTGTTTTTTGTATGTCTTAGAATCTGGTATCTATTTCACTCCTAAAGCACTCCTCAAGAGCATTGCTTTTCAAGAGCTCAGTAGCCCTTGTATGTTATGGTTATCACACCGGTTAGTAAAGATACAGAAGGTATGCTACATTTTCAATATTTAATATAATTTAATTAAACTTTATTTTCTTGTATGTAAAGCAAGAATCACCCAGTATAATAATTCCAGGAGAGGAATTCCAAGTAGGTGACTCTCCTCTGATCTCATTAGGAAGTTCATATGAATTCTCAGGGCAACGAGTTTGAGATGCTGTGGATTTATTGCCTAAATTATATAAGGTTTACACATATGTACTGATCTTACCTAAAATATCCCCTTATAACATGCTCTTTATAAACCAGTTTTGTGGATGGAATATTTATATGCCTTTTTTCTAGAAACATAAGCATTAAAAAGGAACTATGCTTTGTGCTTCTAACTTAAATGGATTTGGAAAGCGAAGTGGAAAAACTATAACTTTATGATAAACGTTACCACCTCCCTTAATGCATTATTATATTTTATAGTTAAAATAGAATGGAACGTTGAGGTACTTGTGCAGAATATATAAAAGTAGAGAGGCAAAGGAGACCAAAAATTACATTTGCTTTTATTCATTTATGAAAAAAACACAAAAAATATTCTCAGACAGCTGCAACATCAGCTCAAGCAAAAAATGTGCTAACACGTCAGCAAACTCCATGCCACAATCCTGCCAGGACAAAATTAAACAAAACAATCTCCCCAAATTATTGAACTCTAAGTCATTAGAGGAATGCCCTACATTATGCTTTAAAATACTAAACTATAGGCATAATAGCATAGCCACATGTCTCTTTACTTCTGTACCATATAATTGTGCACAGATGTACTCAGTGTTATGCAATACACTTGCTCCTTAAAAAGTAGAGTGCAAATTCAATATTAAAGCCCTTCTAATGCATTCGAAGAGGTTGCCACTTAAAAGGTTCTTTTATAATACAGTCAACCGTTGCCTAATTCCCCTGTTTTTGGCAAGGTAAAGTATTAATAAAGAATTTTTGCAGTTTAACTGTAAACATTCTAACAAAGTTGTAGGAAGTTTGGAGAAGAGAAAATTACTACTCTAGGTCCAGGTTGCTCATTTTCACAAGGGCCTACTCTGTCTGACGCAAAGAGGTTGTTCGAGCAATGATCTTTTTTTCTGCTACTGGGTATTTTTATCAGAATTCTCTCATATTTTCATTTTTCCATCATAAAAATAATAACTAAATCTCTCTAATAGTCCCATCTTAGCTTCCATGTACCATTTTTCTTTCCTTGACAACAAAGTGACTTAAAAAAGTTGTCTGTATTTGGTGTCTGAAATTCCCCTCCTCAGAACTGATTAATTCTATGTTTTGCAACCTTGTCAGAAAGCTTATAAAATTATTACTATTAGTTTTCTATTTAAAGAAAGGAATTAAATGATTGAGTCTTTTCCAGAGAAAAGAAAATAATCACAAGCATATTCAAACATTCTTTTATCCCAATAAAATCCCTTGTTTACCACTACATGAGTTTGGTAGGGCTGCCACAGAAGAGTACTTTAAATTGCTGACTTAAAATTACAGAAATTTGTGTTTCACCATTTTGGAGGCTGGAAATCTAAAATCAACCATCATTTTGGAGGCTGGAAATCGGCAGAGCCACTTTCTCTTTGAAGGTTCTAGGGAGGAATCTGTTTCATGCCTCTCCTAACTCCTAGTAGCTTAGAAATTTCCCAGCTTGCAGGTAGCTGACCTTTTGCAATGTCTCCTCATGCTTACGTTCAAGTTTTCCATATGAATAAGGACACCACTTATATCGAGTTAGAGTCCACTCTAATGACCTCATTTAAGATAATCTCTGCATAGATCCCATTTCTGAGTGAGCACCTTACTCCAGCATAAATGGCTGTTAACAAAAAGAGTAAATGTGTCCTGGTAAGGATGGAGAAAGAAAAGGAATCATTGTTTGCTGGTGGTGAGAACACAAGTTATCACAGCCATTATGGAAAAGAGTATAAAAGTTCTTTGAAAAATGAAAAACAGAAGTTGAAAAGTGAAAAATAAAACTACCATATGAATCCAGCAAAAGGAAATTAAATCAGTACGATCGAGAGTGTGTCTGCACTCTCGTGTTCATTGTAGCACTATTTACATTAGTCAAGAAACGGGAGCAACCTTATATCTATCAACAAATGAATGAACAAAGAAAATGTATACTGTATATACACTGCAATATGATTCAGTGATAAAATGAATGAGATCTGGTCACTTTTGATAACATCGATAAAACTAGAAATCATTATCATTGAGTAAAGCAAGTCAAACACTGATAAATAAGTATCACATGATCTCATTATATATGACATGTAGAAAAATTCACCTCATAGCACAGATAGATAACTATACTACTAATTCTCTGTTAGTTCATCAAAAAGAATACTTTGTGCCGTCATTGTTTGATTGTCTGACCATTTTTAATGCCTAGATCTTGCAACTTTAACAACTACTTCTAAGATAATAATATGCAATATACTAAACAATGTAAATTTCTTACTTTTTAAATTCTGTATTATTTCTACCTATTTTCTGTTTTGCTTTTTAAAATAATAAAAATTGCAGACAAATACAAAAACTGTTATTTTACTAACATATAAATGTTAAGGAACACAGTTGTAGAAACTAAGTTTATGAAATTAATTAAGATACATAATGAAATTGTAAAAATTTTTATTAAATAAATCTGAAAGTAAAAGTAAAGACATGTGAACAGAAATTCCTATTTTTTTTTTCTTTTTTGGTACTGGGGTTTGAACTCATGACCTCATGCTTACCAGGTAAGTGCTTGAGCCACTGAACTAAATCCCCAGCCAGAAATTCCTACTTATATATAAGGTCCTATTCTGAAGTAATGAGACACAAAATTTCCATTTATCTTTTTTGAGGCTCACAATTCCACTTGTATAAACAACAATCCAAAATCTGGTTTTCTTTTGATCTATCTGTAGTGATAGGGATCTCAAATATATTGGAGAAGTTTACTCTATTCTTTATAGTAGGATCTGCAATTTCATGAGGACTTCAATTAGATAAAAATAATTGCTCAATGTTATTTTTACATTGACTTTATTCTCCCTTATGTAGAAATGCAGACATTGCTTATAACTTATCTTTTCATCCATCTATCCATCTACCTAAATATCTAGACATTATTTCCTTTTAAAAAGAAATTCGGGCACCTACTATTGATTTAGCATTGTTCAAGACACCACCAGGAGATAGAGGAATGCACAAGGAAGTTTCAGTAGTCATTACCTTCAGGGAAGTCTGATGTAGATGGTAAGATAGCCATTACATGAAAATTGAAGTAGTTGTTTGAGAGATGCTCTTTTTCATTTTCTGGTTTCAATCATTAGTGAGAAAACCAAGACAGCAGCAAAATTCTTCGCAGATATTGGCTAGATTGACTCGATGTTAGTTTTATTTTTAAATTTCTTAAATTCTGTTTATAATTATATTTTTTAAAACTGATGCAACTAGAAGAGCATGCACTAGCATAACCAGCTTCTACAGTATTCTCAAACTGCACATTGCTCCTCTTTCCTTGAGGATGAGATTATTACTGTTTCATTTTAAGGTCCTGCTTAGTCTGAGTTCTGGATTCCATGTGAACATTAATTCACCTAACCTCTAGGCCAACTACAGTCTCCTGCAGTGTTTTCATCACGGGGACTGTTCCTTACTTCTTAGAGCAGCACTTCAAGCAAGGAGAGACAATTTAGACATCCCAAGTTCTGCATTCTCCATATCATTTCTGAGGGCTTCATGATTTGTGGGCTAGTGAGAATATGTGTTTCACTCACTTTGTTCTCTACACTTCATGAAAATTCTTTAAATTACTACTTTTAAGTGTATTTATTTTCTATTTAAATTATCAGAGTTGGTTTCTGTTAATTCTAAAAAGAAGATAATATATTCCCTCGTTCTGTTTCTCAGGCTGAAAGAATTTCAAGTCTTTCACACTTTCTAAGGGGATAATATAACATGAGTTACTGCCTTTTCCTCATCCCCAGAATATTACCAGAGTAAGTGTTCTGGGGAAAACTGCTGAAAACTGCTGAAGTTTTAGCGTTGATGCCTGGTAGGATTCTTGAGTTTGTCTTCCCATCCTTGTCTGCCACTCATCTTCTTTGAAAAGTACATTTAGAATGTCTTCAGAAGAACATGATAGCCCCTTTTCCTATGTGCAACCCTTTTCAGGTCTGTCAGTGCCCCACAATCTGTCATTTACAGTCTTGTATCACCACTTGGTAGGGGGCAGCAGCGTTAAATTTCTTGCCTTCTTCTCTCCTGGAACCCTGGATGGGGTTTCAGCCTGCCTTTGCTAACTTCACTTCACTTGCCTAGTATTCTCATCCTCTCAGTTTCACCCCAAAATTAGACCTCCCAGTCACCTGGGAGAAATTTCACCCAAATTATTTAATTCAAATCTTTGGTAGTGTGGCTCAGTGGAGAGACTATATATTTTTGTGATTCTCCCTAAATCATTTTTTTTTCATAGTCATTTTGAATGTACCACCTCAGATTATGTCTTTTCTCTCATCTCCTGTCCTGTTTTCATTTAGAGATCTGAATACTCAGGTTCTATTGACATGTCTCAGGGTCATTCCAGAGCCAAAAGATTTGGTCCTCCAGTCTCTCCTGGCAAGAAACATGCTCTGATCTGTTTATGACTATGCTGACTAGTTTGGACCTTCATGAAAGTGAGCCAAATAGAGCAACCAAATTTGGATGGGCTTTTTGGATTCAGGAATATCTATCATCCAATTGCTAGATATCTATTCTCGCTTCTAGTCTCACAAACTTCATTGTTTTTCACATATTATATCTCCTTTAACAGTCTCCCACAGCATCATCCTTCTTAGTATTCACTGACACAAAATGTTATGCCTGTATACATAGTCATTTGTTATATATTTATGTCTTCTGCCATAGGTTTTAGGAAACAGGAGATGCATTTTGTATAATGCATTGAAGAAAATATTGCACATAGTAGACCATAAATAAGTAACATTGAATAAGTAAATAAATATTTCCACTTAGATTCTTCTGCTGAACTTCGATTTTGCATGTTCCTGAAGTATAGCATGTTTAATAATTAACTAACTTCTCCAAATTTAACTCCTCCTTTTATGGCTTTTCTTTTGTTTCATAAACATTTAGGAATAGTTTTAAATTTTCACTCATTGATTTAACATCTAGTAGGAAATCATGTAAATACAACTGCAGAATATGCAGTTTTTCAGATTGACCTTTTTCATTTAGCAATATGCAGCTAAGCCGGGCATGGTGGTGCACGCCTTTAATCCCAGCACTCGGGAGACTGAGGTAGGCAGAGTGTTGTGGGTTCAAGGCCAGCTTGGGCTACAACGCGAGCACAAGGCTGGCCTGAGCTACATATTGCGACCCTGCCTCAAAAAACCAGGGCTGGGAGTTTGGCTCAGTGCCTTAAGCGCCTGCCCTGGCAGGCACGAGATTGTGAGTTCAATCCCTGGTGCCGCAAAAAAAAAAAAAAAAAAAAAAAAAAAAAAAAAAAAAAAAAATGCAGCTAAGATTCTTCCATGCTTTTTTTTTCATGGCTTGTTCACTCATTCCTTTTTGTTGCTGAATATTAATTGAGAAGATGTATGACAGTTTATTTACCCATTACCCATTGGAGAACATTTTCATTGCTTCTAGATTTTGGCAATAATGAATAAAACTCCTACAAAGCTATACATGTTAGTTTTGTGTTTATCTAAGATTTATAATCAGTTGGTAAAAGTATTTTAGGTATAATTTCCAGATAAAACTATTTAGTCTTTCAAGAAACTGCCAAACTATCACCCAGAGTGGTGATACCATTTTTTATTCCCAGCAACGATGAATGAGTGCTTCTATTGCTCTAACTTCTCTTAAATAACTGATATCTTCTTCTCTTTCTGGATTTCAGTCATTATAATAAATGTCAAGTGGTATATTTGTTACTTTATTTTGTATTTTACTAATAATGTATGATGGGCATTGGTTTGTCTTTTGTGAATCTTTGACATGTCTGAGGTACTCCCCACTCCTTACTGCCATTCTTCCTTCATTATCTCACATACAAACTATATTTATAAGCAGGGACTTACTACATATAATTCAGCTCTGTTTTTCCAGGTTTGAGACAGTACTCAACAATGAGCAGGCATTCATTAATATGTTAGAGGATGGACTGACTGCCTTGCGATGAAAGATGAAGACTGGCAGTTATGGTCTTCAGAATAGAACTGGTTTCATATTTTGTCCCTTGAAGATGTCATTCAAGCAATGCTAGTAGTAGCCTGAGGACATGTTTTCAGATATCAACTGTGAAAATTCAGAAAGTAAATACAAATCCCATTCATTTATTCTCTAGTGTTTGCTGAGCACTGTGTGTTTAAGGTTTCCCAATCTATTCTGAGGGTTGAAGATTAGAACTTCAAAACATTTGCTCACTTATTTCATCTAGCATGAGACAATATGTAACATTAAACATGGAATGAAAAAAAAACCCAACAATTTCTTCACTAAGAATCTTCATATTTGCTCTGAATGGAATATTATTTATTGCTGTCTCAAACACTAATGTATAATCTCTCTGAGAATTTTATTTGTTTCTAATTAGAAGTTCATAAAATCTTGAAAATTGAGTTTTATAAAGACAAAAAAGCTGAGAGAAAATTTCAAAATATATATAATTCTGTAAACTTCCCACATAATTTATTTGATCACAATATATATTACACAGGAGTACACACACACACACCAAGCTTGTCTATTCTAAAAATCCCCCAAAGGCTACTAGATCTGAATTAATGGATATTGAATCAGCCTAAGGGAAGAGTGAGGAAGAGAACATGTAAAAGCATTTTAACTGTTAAATAAGCTACCCATAGCTGACAGTAGTGGTGCATGCCTGTCATACAAGCAATATGCAAGGCCGAGGCAGGAAGATTATATGTTCAAGCTCATCCTTGGGCAACTTAACAACTTAGCAAGACCATGTCTCAAAATAAAGAATAAAATAAAAATGGCTGGGTATGCAGCTCAGCACAAAGACCCTGGGTTTACTGTCTGTATGGGGCTGGGGATGGTACATGTATGAGATACTGAGACTCTGCTATACAACTTTGACAGGAATCCTGGCTTCTGATCTTAGAGAACACACTGAGCAACCTTAGTGAATTAACAGAACTAAGTTTCTACTCCTGGTTCATGTCAAGAACTATCTTCATTGCAGTTTTGCTTATGTTGCAATATTTTATTTTGTTAAAAATTATCAGGACATTTGCCTTGTACTTGGATGAGATACTTCTAAAAGATGGCCACAGAGATGTTCTCAAATCCATTAAACGACTAAAATTGTATTTGACTTCTAGGGAAGGAAGAAGGCAGGAGGAAGAGGGAGGGTATTCATTTTTAGGAGTAACTTTGTCTTTCCATGAATAAATACTATATATCATATCACTACATTTAAGATTGTTTCTTATAGACAACTTTTGTATGTTTTTAATTCTTTGGAAAATGCTATAATGTGAAGAATGAACTCATACTATAGCTAGACATTTTTCCATGTACTAGTTGCCCTAACTCTTGTAAGTCATCTTCAGGTGGCATAAGTGAATTAAAGTCTAGTGAAAAAAGTCAACTTATGTTATGGATTCTAGCACATTCTTCTTTCATTCAACTAATTTTTTAATTCTCTTTATTGTGACACTGTGAGTTCTTTGTGCCATTGTCCAGTCATGTTTTTCTGTAAAATTTCCCCTATATATAAGCTCATCTTCCTAATACTTTCGTACTTCTTTCCTTTGTTTATGTATTCTTTACCACGAATACACTCCCTCCCTGTTTTGAAATATTCTCATTCACCTTTGAGTTCTTTCTAGGTGTGCCCTTTCACCACCTAGTAGTGGTGAAAGCAGACATCACTCGTGGCCGAGGCATATTTATCTTTTAAGGTACTTAATAGTTTCTGTTTCATTTCTTGCTTGTCCTTTCTACTTTTCCTTCTCCCAATAAGTTGCACATGCATGTATGATTCATCTTTGCATCTGCCAGATCTTCTAACTTATATTCCATGGTTTCTTAAAGTCTATTAGATGAATGTATGAATGAGCGAATGCACAAGTGAACATATAAATGTCTGTGCTATAGCTTCTCTGGATCCAGTTCTGTCTTTTTACTCTTTACAGATGATGACAGAAGAGAAAGAAATGTCTCCTTACACTCATCGTCCAATACTTTTAAGGTGCATTGTGTGTGTCAGTCAGAAACCATTCATTCATCTTTGAAACTGGACTCCTAATTTTGTTTTCACATATAGAAGATCAACATGCTCCTTCTCTTTCTCAAAGGTATCAAGCAAATAGGTTCGGAGGAGGGAGAGAGCAGGTGGAGGGGAGACTGACTCTCCTTGTGGCCTTAATGAAGCTAGGGGCCATGTTGCAGAAGCCTATGTGGCAAAGAATTATTTGTAAATTCTACAAACTGTGAGCAGCATGTAAGACTTAAGAGTAGATTCCAGTGAACAGCCATGAAAAAATGTCAGAGCTTTCATTCATACACCTGCTGAGAAATGAATCCTTTCAACATCCTGAATGAGGTTGGAAGTATATTCTCTTATTGAGTTTCTAGGTAAAAGTACTTCCTAATTGCTATAGTTTGGATTGTGAATGTCCTCCAAAGACCCATGTGTGAGAGACTGGGTCCCCAAGATGATGCTACTGAGAAGTGGTGGTACACTAAGGTGGTGAGATCTGGAGGAAGGTCATCGGGTCACTATGACTGTGTCCCCAAAGTGGCCTGTGGGATCCTGAACCCTGATCCTGTCTTTTGCTTTCTGGCCATGAAGTGGTAAGGTTGTTTGCCATGTCCTCTCTACCCTTGCCACTCAGCACCCTCTCTAGAGGCCCAAAGAAAGAGGCCACTGAATCTTTGACTAGAACCTCCAAAACCATGAGCTAAATAACCTTTTCCTTACAAGTTAGTGTTTCAGGAACTTCACTGTAGTGAACCAAAGAAAAATGGATATTTAGAGCATCACCCTGATTATGAGTTGTGAGACTTGATCAGAAAACCCAGCTCAAATATACCTGGAATCCTGACCCATGGAATCATAATGAGTTTGCGTTGTTTTAATCTAAGTTTGGAGAAATTTGTTATAAAGAAGTAAAAAATTACTACCACAATTTTATTCATTCCTATAAGGATAGTATCTTTGGACTTATGTTTCACAACTCATGGCAGTCTAAATTGTACTGCTCTTTAAGGATTTCAGTGTTCTAATGTATGAAAAAGAGATTGGATTGTGTATTTTCGTATCTCTTTTTTCAAGAACAAAGCAAGCATTTTCCAGAGATCTCCCTCTCTACCTAGTAGTTTTGAGCTCTTGTCTCAAGTGCAGGATGGAATCTTATAGGTATTCCTACATTATCCATTGCTAAGTGAAATGCTGATATCATGATTGCCTTGGCCTAATCCAGGCTGTTCCCTGGGATGAAGAGAACACTCTGCCTTCTCTGTTACATGTGATCATCTATGAATTCAATGAAACTAGAATTTTGTTAGGGAAAGAAGGAATATGCAACAATATAGGGTGGGAATTTACAATGTCTGCAGCAGAAAGAATAAATTGGTTTGACTTTCTTCATTTGTAAAAGATCTGGATTAATTCAAGGTCTATGGAAAGATATGAACATTGATAGTAGCTTACTAGAATGTTGTGAGAAGAAGGATCATGTAGCCATATCTTGTTCAACAAGAAGAATTAGAGATAGATCAGCAGTGTCTATTGAGAACACAGAAAGCATAAACTATGCACAATTGTAATTCTAATGGTTAGAGACATTTTCTAAATCTTCTTGAGACAGGATTTCTTTATGCAGTTCAGGTTGGCCTTGAACTCATTATGTAGCCCAGGCTGGCCTCAAACCTGAACTCACAGCCATCTTCCTGCCTCAGACTCCCAAGTGCTGGGACTACAGGCAAGTGTCACCACACTCAGCTTAGAGACAATTATAATGAAAGAATAAATTTATTATTGCATAGAATAGATTACAAAATCACACTATTTAAATGTGAGCCCTTTGAGCTCAATGAAGATGTGGTTGTTGTCATTTAACTTAATTTCTCTGTTCTTTATTATTCTCGACTACAAAATACAGACAGAAATAACAAGTGAGAATTAAATGAGACAATGCACATAGAAATTTGTAGCCCAGTGGTAAAATGCATGTGTTTGTTAACAGCGCAAAGTAGCTACTTATTAAATGTTATCCTTTGTTATAGAGAAGTGTAATGTTTACAATGGTGAACCACTGTGATTTAAAATGAAGATTGATTAAATGGAGGAGAGTACCATTGACTAGCTGGCATAATATGCCAACAATGCAATGTCAATGCTCATGGACTGGCAGAAACATCAACTACAAATTACAATTGTCCATGCATAAAAATACTTTCAGAAAAGCTAAGGAATTTCAATAAGAAACTATAGTACTTTGATGGAGAAAACAACTAAGAATACCCATTGAAGCTGGTAGGAAGAGTAGTTCCACTTATCCTTGTCACTTCTTATTGAACCCCACACAGCACAGCATGAAGAAATAGCAATTGAGCGTCTGACCACAGACCCAGACGCACCCAACTGAGCCCTGAACTCAGGCTGGTCCTTGTGGTTCCATCTTCCAAAAGACTGGAGCTCCAGGCCTCTCCCATTGGATCAGGGCAGTTCACTGATGAAAGAACCTGAACTAGAAATAAGTAAATGGAAGGGTTTGCAGTGTCCATAGACTACAAGAATTAATTCAGTCAAAATGTCCACACTACCCAAAGCAATGTACAGATCCTGTGCAACCTCCATCAAAATTTCAATGATGTATTTCATAGAAACAGTAAAACAAGTGTGAAGTTCATATGAAATAACAAAAGAATTCTGTCATTGAAAATGTACACCAGTACAACTATTATGGGGAACACTATTGGTATTCCTCAAAAGATTAAAAACAGAGCCACCATATGATCCAGCAATCCCATTTCTGGGTGTGTATCTTCCTTCACCAGCAGTGAAATCAGTATCTTAAAAAGGTATCTGTATGTCCATTTTTATTACAGTATTATTCACAATAAACAAGCCATAGAATTAATGTATGTCTTCACCAATGCATGAAGAGGCAAACAAAAAATATATGTAAGCAATGAAACAGTATTCAGTCTTTAAAAAGAAACAAATCATGAGACTTGTGACAATATGGATGGAGTTAGAAAATGCTAAATACAATAAGTCAAAGGACAAAAACACACTGCACAATTTCATGTAAATGTGAAATTAACAAAAGTTTATCTCATAAAAGCAGAGAGTAGCAGTAAGATGTTGGTTTCAGGATCAGAAAGAGGGGTAATACTGGGCAAAGTGTTCAAGGTTACAGTGAGGCAGGATCAGTATCTGTGACGATAGTACACTTAAAACATGTCTTAGATTTGCTCACCACACATACACACAGACAGATGACTAACTACATAAAATGCTAAAAATATTAATTAGCTTGATTGTGGCAAATATTTAAGTATACATATCAATACATTAAATTGTACAACATAAACATATCTGATCTTATTAGTCAATAACAATAAAGTTGGAAAAACAGAAATAAAAACAAGAAAAATAACTTTTAAGAATTTTAAAAATGAGAAAAGTTTCTTGTAGCAAGATAAGATACAGGAAAAATTGTCTAAACAGTTCCATCCTAGGTAATATTTTGCTAGTGACAAAACCATATTGGCATTTTGTCTTATGTTCCAGTGTAATTGCAAATACCCACTCTTTCACTCTCAAACATGTCCTAGTTTGTAGGATAGGCTGTATCATAATCTTATTTAGGTTTCTTCCCAATCCTAAATAAAGCTAACTATTTTTCCTGATAGGTTTGAGTCAGAAGAGTTCCTAGGGCTAATTTTCTTTTTAGAAGACACTTCAGGTTCTATATGGCTTCATGTAAACTCCATGGTCCAGGTATTCGTTCTGCACTGATACATAGAAGTATATTTTGTTTCATTTTGTTATTTTAGGTGGGATATTATGGCAATGTGGAAAATTTTACTATTTTCTGGTATAATCCTTCTAGCACGTGAAGTTCTACTTTTATATATTGTTTGACTTTATTTTACACAAATTAAAATGCCAATATTCACATAATTCAGTCAAATTAAAACTTAGTTGAAAGGGATCTTCAAATCAGTTAAACCTACTGAATCAAGAATGCTTTCATTATTAGTTATTTATTATCTTTTCTCAGTTATGAATTATGTGGGAGTGTAGTTCATTTTTGTGAGTGAAGTCTTTCACGAAATCTAGGAAAATCCTATCATGGATTCAATTTAAATGCAAGTAAAAATAAATTTACAGTATTACTGTAAGTAAAAATACAAGAAGGTGGCCTGTCATCCCACAAAGAATTTGACTGGAACTAGCCATGTGTTGACATAGCCTGTTATATTTCCCACAAATGAGTGATCATTTCCTTTGATTGGTGAATATGTGAAAGGACCTAGAAAAATATAGGATAAGACAAAAAGTTGTATAAATATATTTTAAGTTATAGAAAAATATAGCACAAATATCAAAGTATTGAAGCAAATTAACTAACTGTTGTACCAATTCATCTTTAGGTAACGGAAGTTTATATTACACATGAACATAAATCTCTACTTTTTTCTCATCAATTATATTTCATCATGATTGTATCATAGAACATAGAGATGACATTATTATATTCAGAGAATGATGTAATAGTACATTTCATACATCTAATAAAGACAAACTCATAATCATCTCAAAAAGAAGGTTGTTAAATTTTATCATTGTGCGAAACTCCTTCCTGTTTTTCTTATAAGGCTACCATGCCCTTGTCTCCATCTTTCTATGTTCCCCAAAATAGAAGATGGACATTTAGTGCATCATGTGGAATGTAGAACTTGTTATCAATTTTCCTAAATCCTAAATAAACTTTATTGTTTTGGTCTTATTTTTAAAATTTGAAAACATAAAAGAGTACTAAAATTATAAATTTACTTTTAAAAACCTCAAATGTTGAATGGCACAATGTTTTGCAAAACATCAGGCATTGCTTTCTGTGCTTTTTTATATAGGTAGCAAAAAATTTTTACCCAGTATGATGCCTATGTGTTCTCTGAATAAACACCTAGAGTTTGATATTCTATCATCAGTAACTCATCACCTTAAAGGCATGATTAAACTAGGGAGTCACAAAAGTCATTGATACAAAATGCAAGGATATAAACACAACAAAAGGAAGTTTCTGTCAAAGCAATGCCAATTTAATTTGCCCCTCTATATTTAATCTTGCATGATAGGCTTTATTGCTGCTTCTATAATCCTGCATTTATTAAAACTGCTATCAAACTCAGAATCCAAGGATTTTATTAGCACAGGTGCCTAACAAAAAACAAAACATTTATAGAAAAAAATATAAAGCCATAGCTTGGGTCTTTCTATCTTTGTCATTAAAGTTAGACTAATCTATAGGAAACTTTTATGGCAAATATCTCAATGTTTTTGAAATGGAAACATTATTAATATTATATGTGTGCTCCCACCATACTTTGTGCTGCAATATCTCTTTAAAGAGATATGACTCCCAAAGCACCACTTAACATAAATTCTTTAGTATCACCTGTGTGGAAGCATAAAGAGAAGCATGTATGATACATTCATATTAACTTACAATAATTGGAAAGTTAACTTTACCATAAACAATACCAAACAGGCCAGACACTCCCCACTGAGAACACTGCTCAACTGTCAAGTAGCTCAGAGGGAACACAGGCATGTGATGCAGCAAGTGGTGTCTACGAAGAGTTATCCCCTTCTATGTGACCTCCACCAGTACTCTCCTAAGTCACTTTAAATGTACCTAGTATAAGCTTCCTGTGCAAAAGCAGCTTCAAGATAAAATCTCAGAGATAAAACACAGAAAACTTCAGCAAAATTTTGGTCAGAAGGGCTATCATCAAGAATGCAGAAAAAAATAAATGTTGGCTAAGATCCAAGGGGAAAAGCATCCCTTCTATATTGTTGGTGGTAATGTAAACTAGTATATGACCACTATGAAGATTAATACGGAGAGTCCTCAGAAAACTAAAAATAGAAACTCTTGCATACCATGTTTAGAAGCACAACTCACAATAGGTGAGCTCTGAAAAAGCCCTACATGCCCATCAGCAGATGGATGAATAAAACATGTGACACATATACACAGCAGAATTTTATTTATCCATAAAGAAAAGTTAATTCACATCATTTGTAGGACAATGGACACCTTAACATCATAAGATTAAATGAAATAAGTCAGACACAGAAAATTAAATATCATGAGAGTTTTCTTATACAAGAGCACAAAATACAAATAAATTAAAGCACAAAGTAAAGGAAAAATGATAGGAAACAGGAAGTCATACACCAGTAAAAAAATCTCTGGTTAAAAACTCTGGATAAAAGCATAACGTCCTACACAGGGACAAAACTAGAACAAAAAGAAAAATATACCATTGTCAAATGAAAAATCAATATCATAAAAAAGTTTTACTGTAAGTGCATTTAATATACCATAATTATGATCAGAATCCATGATTTGGGGATGCTCTATAAATTTACCTGAAGGAAGAATAAATACATGATGATAATCAAAAATAGTATAAAAAATAAAACAGTGATGATAGACTTTCCACAGTCAGTATCATAATGCAGTTTATTATCATAATAATTAGACAAATATGACAGTGGACAAATAGATCACTTCAAATAGGATAGAGCACAGGAAACACTATCATTATTATTTTAAACATATAATCTTTAAAAATAGTGTACTTAATTCACAGAAAGAAAGGGTGGTAAGTAACCTTTGACCTCCAACCACAGATGGGTACCCTGAAGTTTTGAGATATCATCTAAATAATACATCCTTGAACACGTCATTGACTACCTCTTTGAAGGATTTCACATATGAACAGCTTTTTTTTTTTCACCAAGTTCAAAGCAAAGCACTCATACAAAACAAAGTAAAAACACATACTCAGGAAACATGATTTCTAAAACAGGTAAATTATTCCCAGACTGGAGTCACTGATTAGTGAGTTTTCCCATAAAGGTGCTGGCAACCACATAGGTTGTATGTGAGCTGTTTGAAGGTTCAGTCCCTGATAAAACAAAGCCTGTGGCAGAGGCAAGTTTGGATCTTTGAATAACATTTAATTTCTTTGAATAACAAAGTTGGAGAGAACTTGGATTACTTTTTAAAACAGTTCTAATGCTAATCAAACTGGGATAAGCCCATGAGACCTTTAACTATTATATGGGAAAGCTAAAAGCCTGGTCTGGCAGCCCTGGACATTGTCTCTCAGAGCATGGTACAGTAGGTGCATTGGAAGGCAAGCTATTCTAGAGTCTACAGCCACTATAATTATAGAAACCAAGATGCCAGCTCTGCCAATCGTATCAGAGATACATGTCTTCCTTATGTTTTCATATTTCACTGAGAACACATGCTTGTAGAGTAATAGGTAGTGAATTTGGCGGGTAGACAAGGTAGAAAGCACACAGATGCCAGGGACAGAGTACCCTGCATTTACACATGAAATTAAGATATAATGCAGTATCTTTTCAGAAAAGTCAATTACCATTTGGTAGCTTTGTGTTTTGTTACTTTTATTTTTAAAAGGGGAGGACTTTAGTACGTGTTAATTAAATACCAAGCAGAGTATTTAACCCATGGGAAGTATTCATTAAATACAGTAATGAAAGTAATGTCAGTCATTTTTTTATAAAGCAATTACTATGAAATAGATACCAAAAAGTATTTTATGCTTATCACCTCAATTAATTCTCACAAGAGTGCTATGAAATGAATATAGCTATTGTCTTTACTTAAGAGACTTACACGATCTGGAAACTGAGATTCCAAGAAGGTTAACTAAGTGTTTCAAATTCAAAAAGAATGTTAGTAGTAAAGCCAAACATAAATCCAATAAATGATCTTGAATGCATGCTTTCAACTGCTTTGCCAAAATTTCTAACCAAGTAATAGGAAATTTTTAATAATGATGATATCTCAAGTCATAATTCTTTAAGCCCCTTGGCTTAATCAAACAAAATAGAAGGAAAAGAATTCATTTAGCAGTCAGAATTGATTGAGCTTGTCTATGTTCAACGTACTGTGCTCATACAGATTTTAATTAATCTTTACAACAACTCTGAGGTGAACATCACCATGGCAGAGGTAAGTGTGGAGTGTCAACTCCATTAGCTTTGGGATCTGCCTGTGGGATTCGTGCAGTACACTTCTGGGTGTCTTGGTCGATCAGGAAGGTTTGGTTGTGCTGTTTATGTCTGGCCCCTCACTCTTTCCTCTCTGGTGGTGCTGCTCTGCTCTGTCTTAGCTACCACAAAGTTTCCGCTGCTGCGAACTTCCACCATGCTGTTCCTGCCTTTGAGCCAGCAACCATGGACTGAATTTCCTGTTATCATAAGCTAAATTAAAATTTCCTTCCATTAACTTGTAGGTAATAGGTATTGTGTCCCAGCATTAGGAACGCTGTCTAATATGATCACGTTTTTTTTTACAAATGATGAAATAAAGTTCACAGACGTGTATAGCTCTTGATTAGTTACCGACAGCTAAGAGCCACACAAAGCCAATGGAAAGCACTGGGCTAGCAAGAACAGAAAAGTTAAGATCTAAAAAGGACAAAAATGACTAGAAGTCATGTTTCCAAGGAGAAGTTGGTAGAGCTAGTAATCTAGGGTGTTAAGTGCCTTGCTGTGAAACTTGTATTTGTCAAAAAAGTGATTGCAAATCAAGGAATTAATATAGTTAAAGAACACATTCTAAAAATATCTCTCTGACATCAAGGTAGTAGATTGACTTAATCTAGTGTGGCTCGGAAATACGGCAGAGACTTTTTGACTCCCACTTACTACATTGTTTCCTTCTGGGAACTGTGGAAGACGGCATCCCCAGCTTCTCTGTAGTAAGTTTGATTCTATGTAACCTAGATTTAGCAGAATTAATATACACTATCCCAAGTCTGACTGCATCTCACTCCAGACAATGCTCTGGACTCTGGTTTCCATTTTCTAGGGTTGATTTTGATCATGTATAGAAGATGGATCAGAGGCCACTGGCATCTTAAATTTTCCAACTCTGGGAAGCAGAACTACTGACCTTCATTGCTCTCCACAGTATTAATTAAAATAAACTAAATCTATCATATTACAACTTTTAATATGTTTGTTCATCTATTACCTTCAATTCTTTTTCTTTCTGGTTTATACAATACTGTGTATTATCATCACAGGAGGGAAATCATTTTTTTTTTAATTTTTAGGAACACATAGGTAACAGAGCAGTGAACAAAAAAGGAGAAAGAATTGTATCCCATGGAGACCTAACTCTGAGAAGGCACACAATCTTGAATCATTCTTTTGTTGGATGGGAGGTAGTATTTTGCTTTCGGGATTTTCTAAAATGTTACCCATAACCAAAGTGCTTTGATTCTGCTAATGCGATAACCAGACTCCAAGATATCTCTCAGTAATCCTTGTTTTCTTATTTTTATGATACAAGTGACTTCAGGTAATCACTTGCACCCAGCTTCTGCCTTGGTGGTTCATATTATTCACTCTAATATCTCATGAGGAAATAGTCCATGAAGACACTCAGGCAATGCCATGGGGAATCCTCTGAAGGAAGAAATGGAACCTTCTGCTAATACCCAGTGCTGATGCCTCAGCTGCTCAGAAAGCCATGCTGGAAGTGAATCCCACAGCCCCAGTCAAGCCTTCAGATGACTCCAAACACCAATCTCTTAAGTAGCACGGCTGAGTTTCCAGAGATTGTGGAGCCGGGACAAGCCATCCCCATTGCACTCTGTGTGGATTCATGACTCACGGAAAGCATGAGAAGGAAAAACAAATATCTGTTTATTTATTTATTTTTAAAATTTTTACTTTTTAGTCCATGCTTGCAGTATATAAATGATTACATTCGTCATGCGGAGTTGGTGTGTATACTTAATACATCTTAATTCTTTAAATCATGAAGTTTTGGGACAATTAACTATGGAAGTGAAATAATATAGCCATTAATGAAGGTCAGGATGTAGCAAAAGAAGACCCATAATACAACTTCTATGCAAAGTCAAGTGACTGTGGAAACCTGATTCGGGGACTGTCTGTCTCTGGCTCCTCTGTTGGGATTTGGCAGATGTGTGGCTACTTTTCCCTCCTTCCACTGCCTGGCCCCAGAACCTGCAGTTTGCTTTTTATGACTGGATGAAGAACTGGATTGCCATATCCCTTTGAATAATGTGATTTCCAAAGAGAATGGCAATATGTTTCCTTTAAGCTGTAATGTCATTTTATTTCTAATTTGAATAATCTTTGAAGGTAAGTGGAATTTGAGTATTATTCTGCTTGAGATACGTGTTTCTTGTAACAAGTTGCACTACCATTCCTTTCTATAGTAGGTGGTTGATGATAGTCTTGGTAAATTCATTTTATTTTCTTTTAAAATCAACTGAGCAGTTATGTTGTGCAGAGTGTAATGGACTTAAAGTCAAATAACCTTGTCTCAAACCTTGACCTTTCCTGTAAATAGCTGGACAACTTTGAATAGGTTACTGAATATTTATCTCTTTAGCAAATTCACATGTTTCTGATGGTGCCAAAATACAAAGAAAAAAGTGTTGTGAGAATGAAAGTAGAGAAAACACTGACACTGTTCTAGTAAAATATGATTCAATATTTTGTTTCAAGGCATGAGCTAAGTAATTGTTGCTCTGGGTCAAGGTCAAGCAGTGTTCTAGGTTGTGGAAGTATAGCAGCCAATCCATCAGAGATCATGAGCTCAGAAATTACATGCCACTAAGGTAAAACACATTAGTTTTCTACTTCCACTGTAACTAATTACTACAAACAATTATTTGCAATGATATAAATATATTATCTCACAGTTCTGCAGAATTAGAAGGCTAACATGGGTCTTGGTTAAAGTCAGTGTTTCAGCAAAGCTGTTCTCCTTCCAGGAAGCTCCAAGTGCAAATCATTTTCTTGTGTTTCTTATCCTTTAAGAGGTTGCCTACATTCTTTAACTCCTAGACTCTCATTTATCTTCAAAACTAACAAAGTTGCCTTTCTCTGATCACCTTCTGTGGTAACATTTCACTTTGATTCTCCTCTTTTGCCTCCTATGCCCATGTGTGTGTGTGTGTGTGTGTGTGTGTGTGTGTGTGTGTGTATGCGTGCACTAACATAGGGATAATCTACAATGAACTTTCCATTTTAAGGTCCTTAATTTAATTACATCTGTGATGTCCCTTTTGCAATGACATACAGTTTCTGGGGATCAGGGCATGCACATCTTCAGGCTTCTTTTATTCTGTCTGAAACATAAAAATATACTTTGTATTGAGTAGAATGCTCTAAATGACTACTTAATCTTTAGGTTATATTAATATAACTAAAATCATATGCTATGTGTCATGATTTTATTCTTGTCATTTGTTTTGCACCCTAGGTTTATGCCTAACTAATAGAGATAATTCAATTTTGAGAAACATGTCAAGAAATTATTCCTTCAAATTCTGTCTAGGATTTTGCAGTGGTTCTTTTTTTAAAAAACTATTTAGATGTAAGGGTGAAAAAGAGTATTATTACAGCCAGGATAGAAAACCCGATCCTTTTATTACTTCTATAAAAATCCTAGGTGCAAGATATCCTACTCATTGACCTGGATCGGGACCAATGTTGAAATCTCATTGCTGAGATGTGATGCCATGACCCTAAGGAATGAATTTAGTTCAGATTAGGCAAGATTGTCAGTGACAGTCACTGTCTATTTCTGGCATGTTAAATCAAGATCTTTGGAGTGTCAGAATCTGTTATAATGTGGATTGAAATATGACAACCTGTCAAAAAATTTCCACAACTGATAAGATTCCTTTGTGGTTAACAGATCAAATTATATGAAGGTAAATTTGACTAATATAATCCCTAAGTTCTTTGTTGTAGAATCTCAGGATTTGGATGTATTTTATAAATATGTAGTTCAATTTCACAACACACCTATGTAACACTTGATCCCTTATCTTGAAACATATATTGTGACACTTTAATTCAGTTTGGTAAGGATTTGTAGTTGGTCAACAATATGTGACACATATCAGTGGGAGCCAGGGGAGAGATCTTAAAGAAATAAAAGGCGGCTCCTTGTCTGCTGCTCGGAGAGTATAAATGCTAGGTTGCTGTCACGCGATGTAAACACAGAAAATAACTAGAAGACATTACACAACTCCAGCCTGCTACAGACTAATGAACTCTTCAGACTCAGTGGACTCTCTGAAACATGAGGAGCAGAGCACTCTCAGTGGAAGTAACTTTTTTATTTTAGGGTTTTTTTTTTTAAAAAAAGCAAAACAGAAAAAAAGAAATGATACAGAATTTCAAAAAAATAGGAAATTACCACTAATTAATATATTGCATATTTCAAATGAAAAACAATCAGTGGGACTAACTTTATGACCAAAGTCCTAAAGATCAGAATGTGAATTTGACATGCAAAATATATTAAAATCATGAGGAAAGGAGTTGTGAAAACTAGGACTATGTAATGGATGGGCAATTTGTGCCTATTTCTGTGTGTATGTGCTAATGGGCTTGTTGCTGCAGTCATTAACAAAATTCACAGTGCTAATGAAGACAAGGAAGACAGGTTATTCTTGAGCATGTGATGGAATTTACATGTTATATCTCCTTTAATCCCATAGCAAACTTATAAAGTATTGTTTGTGCCCTATTTTTGTAGGTGAAAAACACTAAAGTTCAGTGAAATTGTGTGAGGTCATGGTCACATCACTAACAAGTAACAAAGCTGAGCTTCTAATTTACTTGATCAGCCCAAGGAGAACCCATTTCCTCAAAAGACTGCAAATTATTAGCAACACAGTCTGTTCTGCTCACAGGAATTAGTTGTTGTTATTGTTGTTTTTGTTATTGTTGTTGTTTTGGGTTGGGCTTTATTCTTTTTAAATTTTTGGTTCATATGTTATTGGTAAAAGGGAATAATATCAATATGTTAAAGAAATCATCTTGGTTCTTACAAAATTTTCTTCAGTATATTAATAACATAGCCATGGAGGGAATTTGCCATATGTGATGAGAAAAAAACATTTGAAAATCTTACAGAACTGTGTGTGGTTTAATAGTTTCAAAAGGTTCTTTATTTTTTACTAAGTCAAACTACTTTGAACAAAAAATGGCATAATATAGAGAAGCCCTTCTCTACTTTGCTTATTTTAGCTCTTAAATTAATTATATATCTTGGAAATCACACCACATCGCAGAGATCTTCTTCATTCTTTATTTCACCTTCTTTTCTTCCATCTTTACTGCTCCACTGTGGGTTGGCACCATAATGATTTTCAGTCTCTTTTCTGGTTTAGGCACACATATAGTTGGGAATTTGTTCAAATTTTATAACATTGGAAAAATATTATAAAAAAGGTAACAATGTACATTATAGTACATGGAATATAAATAATCATCATAATAAAAGTTTATGAAAATATTATGAAATTTAAAAAGTTTTGAAAGGGATAGTCTTCTTCATTTACATTTTTATAATTTTGGAGCTGTATCATTATATAATTTTCTAGTTTTGTTGGACTTGCCAATTTACATTTTCACTTATCCTTATACACAAGTCAATAGAATACATAGTTAAATGTTCATGTTTGTGAAAATCGGATAGATACGTAGATGCACAGTACCGAAGTGGCTTTCTTGCTATTACCATAGATGAAATTAAATACCTTTTCACATGATTAACATTTTAGTTTTATCTTCCAGATGATCATTGATTTATGTCTTTGATCATGATTTGGTCTTTGCTCCCTCAGTTTTTAAGTTCCGCACTCATGTAGACACATAATCACATACACACACATGTGCACATGCACACACAGATGCAAGATATACATATATGTATCACATGTTATCAGATATGGCAGGGACCAGTAGTGTTTACCAGGTTCTTCTTTGTCCTGATCAATGAATTAATCAAGACAATTAGTAGATGTGAGATTGTCATTTATTTTAGGGAAAAAATAAGAAAAAGAAAAAGGAGAGGAAATGCAAAAAACAAGATCAGGAAGAAAGTATGCTTTGTAAAAAAGGGAAAATATATACTACAAGCATAACAGGCTACTGCAAGAAAAAGAGGACAATGAACCTCAAGTCAACTGCTGCCATCCTTTTAAATCTTTTTTGGTAGTTGACCCAGTTGTTCCTACTTGATCTCATGCTGTAAGACTGTGATCAGATGCGAGTTCCACATGTTCCTATACAAGAAGATTCGTACCAGGTGCAGGACACAGCTTGATCCCATGTCAGGTTTATGTTCTACTGTTCTTCACCTGTGTTAAATCTCCTCATTTGGGAGGTCATGCTCAACTGTTCCAGCCATGTTGACTTGCCCTAACTTCCTACCACATGTACACATACAGTATTCATTTTTTAAAATTAAGTTTATTGGTACACTTTAGATATACATGATGATCATATTCATTATTGTGAATTTGTACCTGTACATGATGTATTTTGACTCCTCTTTTTTCCCAATCCCCTTTCCTCACTTCAACAATTCTTCCCCTCCCTGTCTTTGTTTCCATTTGATACTTTTTTTCTTTTTCCCTTTCATCCTTTCCTACCTCCCCCACTCTAGTTCCTCTTTCCTTTTCAAGAGTTTATTCCCAATTCTCAATCTCTTTTGTACACTCTGGTCCTCATTTACTCTTTTGGTTTCTCACACCAGGGAGATAATGTGATATTTCCACATATGAGTCTAATTTATTACACTCAAGTGTGTGGCCTCTATTTTAACCTAATGTCTCAAGTATATCTTTAGGTCAGAGTAGTACTCCATTATATTAAAAAAATGAACACATCTTTTTAATCCATTCTTCAGTTGATGAGCATTTGGGTTGTTTCTATGATTTAGCTATTGCAAACTGTGCTGCTATAAGCATGAATGTGCACATATCACTGTGGTATGATGTTTTTAATTTTTCTGGGAGTATACACAAAAGGGGAATAGCTGAGTCTAATGGAACCTCTAATTGCAGTTTTTGAGGAATCTCTATACTGATTTCCACAAAGGTTTCACCAGTCTGTACTCTCACCAACAGTGGAAAAGTGTTCCTTTTTCTTCACAGCCTTTCCAGCATTTGTTATTGGTTAAATTCTTGATAATTGCCATTATTTCTGGAATGAGGTGGAATCTCAGCTTTGTTTTAATTTGTATCTCTCTAATAACTAGTGATGTAGATCACTATTTCATACATTTACTTGCCATTTGTTTTTCTTCATCTGAGAAGTGTGTGTTCATCTTAGATGCCCATTTTTGGATAGAATCTTTAAATTTGGGAGGGTTGGTTTCTTTTAATGTATGCATGTTCTAGATATAAATCCTTTGACTGAAGGGCAACTGGCTAAAATATTTTTCCACTTTGGATTGTCTCTTCACTCTGCTAGTGATTACCTTTGCTGTGCAAAGACTTACTGGTAGAACGAGATTCCAGTTATCGATTCTTGGTATTATTTATCTCATGACCTGGGTTTTGTTCATGAAATCTTTGCCTACACTTATGTCTTCAAGAGTTCTGCCTGTCCTCTTTTCTAGTAGACTTAGTGTTTTTCTTTTAATATCTAGATGTTTAATCCATCTAGATTTTAGTTTAGTGCATGGTAAGAGACATGGATCTAGTTTTAGTTTTTGGCTCATGGAAAGCCATTTTTTCCCAGCACCACTTATTAAAGAGGCTATTTTTCTTCCAGTGAATGTGTTTGGCTCCTTTATCAAAGATGAGGTGGCTGAATGTGTCTGGAGTTGTTTCTGCATCTTCTAATCTGTTCCATTTATCCTCAGATCTGTTTTTCGCCAGTATCATGTTATTTTTGTCACAGTAGCTTTGTCATAATTTCAAATCAGGGGTTGTGATGCCCCTTAGCTCGCCTTTGTTGCCCAGAATTTCTTTTGCTATTCTAGGTCTCTTCTGGTTCCAAACAAATTTCAGGATTGTTTTCTCTAGTTCTGTGAGGTATCCTAGTGGTATTTTGATCAGGATTGCATTAAATCTGTATAACAATTTTGGGAATATGGACATTTTCATATGCTGATTCTTTCTATCCATGAGTAAGCAACGTTTTCCAATTTTCTAATATACTCTTCATTCTCCTTTTTCAGAGCACTGTAATTTTCAATGTATAGAACTTTAAGTTCTTGTATTAGATTAATTCCTAAGTACTTCATTTTTATATGCTATTTTGAAAGTTATGATTTCCCTAATTTCTCTCTCAGTGAATTTGTCACTTTTGTATAGGAGTGTTATAGATTTTTCAGTGTTGATTTTGTTTCCAGCTGCACTACTGAATTTATTTTTTAATAATTATTTTTATTTCAAAGAGAGCAAAATTAAAAGCCATGATACAGAATTTCAAAACAAGATAATAGGAAATTAACAATTGTTAGTATATTGCATACTGTGATCTTCAAAGTACTTTAATATTAAATCTGTAAGTATTTTGGTGGAGTTTTTAGGGTCTTGAATGTAGAGTATCCTGTCATCTGCAAATAATAATAATTAAACTTCTTTTTTTTCCTATCTTTTTAACTTTTATTTCTTTCTCTTGTCTATTTGCTCTGGTAATGTTTCCAAAATTATACTGAATAGGACTGGACATCCTTGTCTTGTTCCTGATTTAGAGTGAAAGCTTTCAGTTTTTGTCCATTTAGCATGATGTTGGTATTGGTTTGTCATAGATGGCTTTTATTGGGTTGAGACAGAGACCATCTATTCCAGTTTTCTGTAGGGTTTTTATCATGACTGGATGTTGAACTTTGTCAAGTGCTGATTCTGCATCTATTGAGATGATCATTATGATTTTTGTGTTTGTACTAATATGGTGTATTAAATTTGTTTATTTGCATGTGATGAATTATCCCTGCATCCCTTGTATGAAATTTACTTAGTCATGGTATATAATCTTCTTGATGATTTGCTTCATGCTTCTTTCTAATATTTTACTGATGATTTTCATGTTTATGTTTATTAGGAAAATTGGCCTGTAGTTTTCTTTTTTTCGTTTGGTCCTTCTCTGGTTTCGGTATTCAGGTAATACTTGCTTCCAAAAATAATTTTGCAAATATTCCTTCTCTTTCCATTTCATTGGAGAGTTTCAGCACTAGTTGCATTAGATCTTCTCTTAATTTCTTGTAGAATTCAGTAGTGAATTTATCAGAGCCTGGGCTTTTCTTTGTTGGTAAGTTTTTAATTACATTTCAAATTTCATTGACTGATATCAGGTTATTTAGAATATTTTTATGTTCTTGATTCAGTTTTGGCAATTCATACATGCATAAGAATCTGTCTATTTCTTTTTTGCTTTCCATCTTTTTAGAGTACAGGTACTCAAAGTAGGTAAGCATGATCTTCTGGATTTTCATAGGATTCATTACGATTTCACCCCTTTCATTCCTAATTGATTGAATTTGAGTCTTTTCTCTCCTCTTTTTTATGGTTGGCTAGGGGTTTATTGATTTTATTTAATCTTTCCAAGAACTAATTCTTCAAGTCATTGATTCTTCATATTGTTTTCTTAATCTCAATTGCATTAATCTCTGCTCTTATCTTTATAATTTCCTCCTTTCTGTGAGCTTTGGGTTTGATTTGTTCTCCTTTTCCTACAAGTTTGAGGCTCAACATTAAGTTGTTTATTTGAGCTTGTTCTGTTTTTTTTTTTTTTTTTTGATGTGAGAATTCACTGCTATAAATTTTCCTCTTAGGATTGCTTTCATTGTGTCCCATAAGTTCCTGGATGTTGTATCAGAATTATTGTTCAATTATAGATAATGCTTAATTTCTTCTTTAATTTCTTCTGTGACCCATTGGTTGTTTAGGCAGGTACTGTTTAATTTCCTTGTGTTTATGTTCTTTGTGATTTCTTTTGCTGTTGATTTCTAATCTCATTGCATTAGTGTGAGATAATATGCATAAAGCAATTTTAATTACTCTGCATTTTCTTCAGTGTTTTCTGTGAGATAATATGTGGTTTATTTTGGAGAAAGTCCCATGTGCAGCAGAGAAGAATGTGTATTCTCATGTTGTGGCATAGAACACTCTGTAGACATCTGTTAAATCCATTTGTTCACAGTTTTGGTTTAATTCTGACAGTTCTTTGTTGATTTGTTGTCTAGTTAATCTATCTAATTGTGAGAGGGGTATATTAAGGTCTCCCACTACAATTACACTAGTGCTTATTTGATTTTTCATGTCCATTAATATTTTTCATGTAGTTGGGTGCATAGGTATTTGGTGCACATAAATTTCTTCTTCTTGGAGTTATCATTTAGTAAGTATGTAGTGACCTTTTTGTCTTTTTTAATCACTCTTGGCTTGAAGCTCACATTGTCTACAAATAAAATAGTTAACCTTACTTGTTTCTGGGATCCTGTTGCATGGAGTATTGTTTTTCATCCTTTTACTATTAGTCTATTAATTTCAAGTTAAATGCATTTTTTGAATGTAGCATATTGTTTGATCTTGCTTCTTGATCCATTCTGCCAGTCTCTTTATTTTGATTGATAAACTGAGACCACTTACATTGATGACTACAACAGATATGCATTGGCTTATCTTTCTCATACTATTTTCCTTTGGTTGGTTCCCTGACTTTTCCCTATGTTTCATTGTTTGCCCTGCCTGGTGGCTTCTCTCTACTGATGTTCCTGTGCTTATGGTCTTTGCTTTCTTTCTCTAATATACCCTTCAGAGCATTCTACAGAACTGATTTGGTGGTCATAAAAGTCTTCAGTTTTTCTTTGTCATGGAAGTATCTTATTTCTCCACTGATTTTGATAGATAGTTTTGTGGAATACATCAATCTGACCGGAAGATGTTTTCTTTTAGGGCTTGAAATACCTCACTTGAAACTCTCCTTGATTTGGGGTTTGTGTTGAGAAGTCTGTGGTGATTCTGATGGGTTTTTGCTTTAGGTGATTTGTTTCTTTTCCCTATTTGCTCTTAATATCCTGTTCTTGTGCTGAATTTCTGGAATCTTGATTACTACATGCCTTGGTGTAAATTTATTTTCATCAAAGCTGTTTGGAGTTCTACATGCTTCATTTATTTGTATGTCAAAATCTTTGTCAATGTTTGGGAAGTTTTCTGCCATTATTTATGTGTAGAGCTTTTTATGGTATTTGCATTATCTCTAGCTTTCTCATCAATTCCAATCCTTTACTTTTCTTCTTTGCTTCATCTTTCAGCTGTTGGGTTGCTTTTTCATACTGTCTTTCTCCTTTCAAAATATATTTCTTTTTGTGGTCTCTAGCCAGAATCCTCTTATAGATCTGATACCATATCCTTCCCTTAATTCAGTTTGTTGTGTACACTTTCAGTGGATATTTTAATCTCTTGGATTTCTGTTTGGGTATGTTTCATGGATTCCATTTCTTTCGTATGTGAGGCATCCATGGTTTCCATCATTTTTGTAAGTTCTTCTGTTTTTTTAAAAAATGTGAATTTGGTCTAATGTCTTTCATTATGATAGTCATTTTTTTGTACCTGAAATATCATTTTTCTACAGTCTCTTCCACTTGTTTTTTCCCTTCTGTTGCTAATATTTCAAAATGTTCCAGTGCTTGGTTTTCTGTTTCCTCTATCTCACTGTGCTCTGAACTTGTCCTGTGTGTGCCGGGGGCCTGGGGTTGCACTTTTCCTTCTGCATCTTGTCATGTTCTATTTTTTTATTTTGTTTTCTATGTTGATACTTGCCAATTTCTTACAGTAGATGGCTTTATCAATAGTATAAAGACTTCTCTAGGAAATGTCTGTTCCTCAGTGATGTCTTCTAGAAGTAGGTGGTTCTTGGTTTTTGTGTGTATCCCAAGTACTTACCTTCCCAATTCACTGAGGCTGAGAAGTTGCTATTTATTTGCCTCAGCACCCAGTCATTTGTTACTGGACTATGGTGATGATTATGGCCCCATATAATCACAGCCTTGCCATACAAGTGAGAAAAAGTGATTATAAAATGTATGACAACTTTGCTTAAGTAGAATGTTTAGCAATAACAATAGTATCAAGTACAATCTAGCTACTGACAAACTGTGGAAACTATTGACCTGATACATTTAACTGCAGGAGCAAATTCTACAGTTAAGAAATAAAATAAAATCCAACATATTCTAGGACCTTGTATGCAATGATTTCCCCCTTAGTGGAGTGATTTTACCCAGTTTCTTGGAATTTAAGAGGGATAGAGGACAAGACAGAGAGATAAGTGAGGTCAGTAAATATGGTACAAGCAAGACTGGAGGGCAAAGAATGATTGCACAAGTTTTGGGAAACTGAAAGACATGGGAGAGAAAGAATAAGAGAGAAAGTGAAAGAGTATTAAAGTAAAGCAGAAAGAGAAAAGACAATGTTCACTGACATAAAAGTATCATAAAATCAAGGTAGATAGTTGAGGAAAGAGAGAAAGAAGATGAGTACAACAAAATAAAAAGAAACATAAGAAACCTAAATAGTGAAAAAATAAACGAGAAAAAATAGGAGAACTGGTGCTATAGCTCAGTGGCACAGTGCCTGCCTGGCAAGCATGAGGTCCTGAGTTTGATTCCTGGTACAAAAAGGAAAAACAAAAGAAAAGAAAAAGAAAAAGAACCACAAAAAACAAAAGAAAACAAAACAAACACCCAGCAAGAATGAGAAAGGAAAACCAACCAGACAAACAAAGAAAAATAAAGGTAATAAAATTGCTCTGTTGTCTACAATTTGATGGTAGTGTCCAAGTCTGATCCCAGAAATGTGCCATGTACTCCAGAAGATGTTTTCAGTGGGATTTGTGGTAAGGGACTGATCTTGGTCTCTGCATGTGGGGTACAGGACTTGTATTTTGCTGCTGGATTTCTACTCAAGCCCTGTGATATACGATGGTGGCGTCATCTGCCCGATTCTGTTGCACGTGTCAGTGTGATGAAGAACAACACTGGTTCTCCTAACTCACCACTTGCTGTCTCATACTCTCACTGCTGCTTCAAGCATGTGCCAGCATGCGCATCCACACTGGGGACTTCTCTCAAGTATCAATTCCTTGTGATATGTGTTGTGAATATTTTCTACTAATTTGTCATTAATTTTGTCTTTCGTAGGGTGCTTTCTGTCAACAGGCTGTTTTTTGTATATGTAAGCAAATTTATTAAGCATTTTTTTTTAGCTCTGAATTGTAAACAATTTTTTTTTAAATTATCTTTAACGGAGCATGATGGTACATGCCTTTAACCCCAACTACTTGGGAAGCTAAAGCAAAAAACAAACAAACAAACAAACAAACAAAAACTGGTGGTTTAGAGGCAAGCATTGACAAATTATACAGACTCTGATTCAATAAACGAAAAAGTAAAATTAAAATAAACCAGAACAAAAACGTCAGTGAGCTTTTGATATATGCCATGTGGACCTTGAAACCATGCTAGGTGGAATAACCCCAACTCAAAAAGGCAAACAGCAAGCAAGGCAGGATGGTACATACCTGAGGTCCCAGCTTCTTGAGAGGCTGAGATGGAGGGTCCCTTGAGCCCAGAAGTTCTTAGCCAACCTGTGTAGCAAAACTCCCAGTTCAATAAAAATAAAAGCAAAAAAATTATTGGTGTATATACATGCAGGAATTAGCCTGCATTTTCCTGCAGTGTGTATATAGTTTCTCATTTTACATTTAAATATTTGCTGTACCAGGCATTAATTCTCATATATGGTATGAGAGCCACATCTACCATATTTTCCTTTGCAAGTGGTTACCTCATTATTTTAGCACCATCTTTTTTCCAGTAGTGTGAGCTGCCACCTAATTTGTATTTCATGTTCTGTAACTATGTGTTAGTTTCTGAAACTTCTGTTTCATGCATTGTCCTTGCTGACTGCTCAGGAGTCAGCTCCTACATGGTCTTGATCAGAAATGCTTTTACATGTATTTAACAACAAAGTGAGTTAATTTCCTAGGCAAGATTTCATTCATATGGCTTTCCTGGCTATTCTTACATGTCTTGCCATATAAACTTTTAGATCTTCTTATTTCACTTCAAAATGAAAATCGCTATTATTTTTATGTTGCTTATTTGCATTACATTTATAATTTAAGAAAACCAAAACTGTTCATCTGTGTAATGATTACCCACAGTAACCCAGAACCAACAGCAATCTTCAGTGAGACCCATTGCAGGCAAGCCCACCAGAAAGGGAAGCGACTAGGATTTGGCATCCAGTTGACTCAGGGGAACACAGGAAAATGCCACATGAAAGAATAAAATACAACGTCACATTCCTGGCCCATCCAGATCAAGTCCAGGAGACATGGACATGGATGAATTTGGAGATCACACACCAGAAATTTTTGAAATGATAGCAAGAGAAGTAAAGAAACAACTCCAGGAAGCTGTACAGCATATTAGATCACAAATATTCACTCAGGTAAAAACAGAAATGGCAAGCATAATGAAAAAATTGATGAATATACCCAAAGAAGACATAGATTTAAAAAATGGAACTTAGGAAAGTGATGGAAATATTGAATGAACAGTACAGAAAACGATTAGAATACATGAGACAGATTCAAGGAGATATTCAGGAAATCAAAAGTTTCATTGAAAACTGGTAAAACCACATGAATGAAACTGAAGATAGACTCTCAGACCTCAAAGAGATGATTGCAACTAGTGATCATGAAAGGAAACAGTTCTTAAAAATAATGAGGAATCAGGAAAAAACAATTCAACAGCTTCAAGATCATGTAAAGAGAAACAATATAAGGTTGATAGGTATCAAAGGTAAAGGATACAACACAAATGACATAAAAAGGCTATTTGCAGATGTAATTGCAGAAAATTTCCCAAATATGGGAAAAGAACCTGGCATACAGAAATGTGAGCCATAAAGAACTCCAATTAGCCATAATCAAAATTAATCTACATCTGAACATATAATTATGAAGATCCCAGAAATTCAGCATAAGAACAGAATATTAAAAGCTGCTAGAGAAAAGAAACAGGTCACCAATAAAGAAAAGCCTATCAGAATCATTGCAGATTTCTCAACACAAATCAACAAGAAGAGCTTGGAGTGAAGTATTTCAAGCCCCAAAAGAAAACAACGTCCAACCCAGATTGATGTACCCTGCAAAACTATCTTTCAAAATCGATGGAGAAATAAGTTACTTCCACAACAAAGAACAACTGAAGAACTTCATGACAATCTAATAAACTCTGTAAAGAGTACTTGTATTGGTTAGATCTTGTGTCCCCCTAAGGACTCATGTAATTTGGATGGGGCTGAATCTGGTGTTCCGGATTGGTTTGTTGTGTAGCACTGGGATTGGTGATGTGAGTGCTGCACCTGCCCAGGTGTGGAGCCAACATACAGTGTAAGGGCGAGAGGAACATGGGTCTTCCTCTTATCCTTTCTTGCTAGGTTCACAGTGCCTTGCTGTTTGGCAGCTGCCATAAATGGCTGTCCTGCCATGCCATGCTGCCTTGGAGCCAACTTTGAGCCAAGTATGGACTGAGACCCCTCAAGAACTGTAAGAAATAAACCTTTCCTTCCTAATTTTGGGTGTCAGATATTTTGTCTTAGCAATGAGGAAAAAGTAAGACAGTACTGAAATATATTCTAGAAAGAGATAGAAATGACCACAATTCCAAGGACAATAATAGAATGAACAAGCAACCAACAAGCAGGACAATAAATTAAACAGAGGGGTAAAAATAGTGAACCAACAACAGAAAGATGATATGACAAAGATAAGCCAATACATATCAGTTATAACCATTAATGTAAATGGCCTCAATTCACCAATCAAAAGAAACAGACTGGAAGAGTGGATTGAGAAACAAAATTTAAACTTATGCTGTATACACAAAACACATTTAACTCAAAAGGAAATTCATAGACTGAAAGTCAAAAAGTGGTGTTGTGGTTTATTTAAATGTCCCCTCAAAGCCTAATGCGGTCATGGGATGTGGGCTTTTCTAGGGTGGCTGTGTCTAGCATTTGTGATTGTTTCATTGTTTAGTGCTGGGATTGGTGGCATGAGTGCTGTACCAGCCCAGTGGTAGATAATCCATATACAATATAAGGAAGGCAAGGTGATTTGTTTTTCCCCTTTTTGCCTTTTCCACTCTTGTACCTTGTGGTTGCCTTGAATAACTGAGCCTTAACCATGCCACCCTGCCTTGGAGCCAGTTGAGTATAGACTGAAGCTTCCAAAAACTGTAAGCTAAATAAAACTTTCCTTCCCTCATTTTGGGTGTCTGGTATTTTGTCTCAACAACAAGGGAAAAAGTAGCTATGACAGATGGAAAACAGTACTCCATGAGACAGGAACAAAGAAAAAAGCAGGAGTAGCTATTCTCTTTGCAGACAATGTGAACTTCAAACCCAGAATGATCAAAAGAGATAAAGGTCACTACATACTGATTAGAGGAAAACTTTAAGAGGAAAAGTTAACAATCGTAACTATATATGCACCAAATATGGTCACACCCAGACATATTAAGACAAATATTAATACACATGAAAAATCAAATAAACAATAATACAATCATAACAGGGAGTCTTAACACTCCATTGTCACAAAGAGACAGATCAACTACACAAAAATTCAACAAAGAAATTGCATAACTGAATCAAACTTGTGAACAAATTGACTTAGCAGATGTGTACAGAGTATTCCATCCAACAAAATTAGATTATACATCCTTCTCAGATGCACATGGGACATTATCTAAAATAGACCATAAACAAGCCCAGAGAACATGCTTAAGTAAATGCAAAAGAATCAAAATTTTCCCATGCATATTTATCTGACCATAGTGCCATTAATTTGGAAATTAATGACAAAAGAAATAGCAAAAACTCCATAAACATATGGAAACTAATATTACCCACCTCAAGAAGCAATGACTTACAGAAGAAATTAAAGAAGAAATTAAGTAATATCTACAAGCAAACAAAAATGAAAATACAACTTATTGGAATCTGTGGGACACAATGAAATCAGTCCTAAGAAGGAAATTTTTTGCAGTGAATTCTTACATCAAGAAAACAGAAGGAACACAAATAAACTACCTGATGCTACACTTCAAACATCTAGGAAAAGAAGAACAAGTCCAACCTAAAGCCAAAAGAAAGGAAGAAATTATAAATATGAGAGCAAAAATTAATGCAGTTGAGACTAAGAAACCAATACAAAGAATTAATGAATCAAAAGTTCTTTGAAAGAATAAATAAATTGAGAAGTCTCTAGTCAACCTTAGCACTAAAAAGAATGAAAATACTCAAATTCATGCAAAAAGGAAAGCAAAAGGTAAAATCAATACAGATCTTGTGGAAATACAGAAGATCATCAACACCTATTTCAAAATCTTTTCTCTCAAAGGTTCAATAACACTGAAGAAATGGACGGGTTCCTAAAATTATATGAATTACCAAAGCTGCATCAAAAAGATGTAAAACTGCTGAATAAACCAATTTCAGTTAATGAAATTGAAGATGCAATTAGAAACTTATCAAAGAAAAGCCCAGGTCATGATGGATTCACTGCTGAATTCTACAAGAAACTTAGGGAAGACTTAATACCAATACTACTCAAACTCTTCAGTGACATTGAAAGGGATGCAGTTCTCCCATCTCATTTCTGGAAGCAGCTATTACTTTCATACCAAAACCAGAGAAAGATCCTACCAAAATAGAGAATTATAGGGCAATCTCCCTAATGAACATAGATACAAAAAACCTCAATAAAATACTGGCAAACAGAATGCAGTGAATCATCAAGAAGACTATATACTATGACTAACTGGGATTTATCCCAGGAATGCAAGGATGGTTCAACATATGCAAATCAATAAATGTTATACACCATATCAATAGAGTCAAAGACAAGAATCACATGATCATCTCAATAAATGCAGCAAAAGCTTTTGCTAAATTCTAGCACTCATTTATGATAAAAACCCTAAAGAGAATCAGAAGAGATGGTCTTTACCTCAATCTGATAAAAGTTATACACAAAAACCAATAGTCAACATCTTACTAAATGGACAAAAACTGAAAGCTTTGATCTTAAACGCAGGAACAAGACAAAGATCACTACTCCTATTCAATATAATTCTGGAAATATTAGGCAGAGTAACTAGACAAGAGATAAAAATAAATGGAATGAAGATGATAAATTATTACTATTTGAAGATGACATGATACTCTACATAGATGACCCCCAAAACTCCAGTGAAAGAATTCTAGATCTAATAGCCAAATTTGGTAATATAGCTGGATACAGAGTCAGTACTCAAAAATCAATAGCATTCCTGTACACAAACAACAAACTCACTTCTGTCTTGGTTACTTTCTGTCATTATTGAGACAAAATACCTGATGCCCAAAATGAAGGAAGGAAAAGCTTATTTCTTACAGTTTTTGGAGGTTGCAGTCCATAATCAACTGGCTCCAAGGCAGGGTGGTAAGGCAGGGCAGCTGTTCCTGGCCACCACAAACAGCAAGCATGAACAGAGCCAAAAAGGAAAGACACACCTTCTTCCTGCACTACACTGTATGCCAGCTCAACCCCTGTGTGGGTGCAGCACACACACTATCAATCCCAGCACCAGACAACAAACCAATCACGATTGCCAGACTCAGACCTGTCCATGATTACATGAGGCTTGGGGGAAGGGGCATTCAAAACAAACCGTAACACTCACTGAGAGAGAAATAAAAGAAACCACACCCTTCCCAATAGCATGCAGAAAAATGAAATACATAGGAATCAATCTAATGAATTAAAAGATATTTACATTGAAAATTACATTACTCTGAAAAAAGAAATCAAAGAGAATTTCAGAAAATGGAAAAATATTCCTTATTCATGGATAAGAAGAAAAAGCATTGTGAAAATGGCCATTCTCCCAAAATTGCTATACAGATTTAATGCAATTCCAATCAAAATACCATTAAAATACCTCATAGATCTAAATAAATCATTCCTAACATACAGAACTTGAAGAGACCTAGAAGAGCAAGAGCAATTCTGGGTCACAAGGGAAGGCAGGAGGCATCATAATCCATGATTTTAAATTATGCTACAAAATTACTGTGATAAAATCACCATGGTACTGGAATAAAAACAGACCTGAAGATCAATGGGATAGAGTACAAGTTACAGCCACAACTACAAATTCACTCAGCCTCCTTATCTTTGACAAAGGAGACCAACAAGTTCACTGGAAGAAAGATAGCCTCTTTAATAAATGGTGCTGAAAAAACTGCCTTTGCACATTCCAAAAACTAAAACTAGATTCATGTTTGTCACCATGCACTAAGATGCTGTCAAAATGGATCAAAGATCTAAATATAAAAACAGGAACACTAAATCTGCTGGAAGACAAAGTAGGTAGAAATCTTGAAGACATAGGGGTAGGTAGAGATTTCATGAACAAAAATCAAACTGCATGGGAAATACTTCCCAGAATCAACAACTGGGATCTCATCTTATTAAAAAGTTTTTGTATGTCAAATGAAATCTCCAACAGGGTCAGAAGAAAACCCAAGAATGGGGAAAATATCCCAGTGAACTCTCCCTCAGACAAGGGACTTCTATCTTGAACATATAAAGAATTTAAAAAGACAAGACCCCCAAAATTCAAGGATCCGATCCAAAAATGGGCACCTGACATGAATAGGAACTTCTCAGACGAAAAAATACAAATGGCAAATAAACACATGAAAAAATGTTCAGCATCATTGGTCATTAGAGAAATGCAAATTAAACTGACCCTGAGGTTCCATCTCACTCCAGAAAGAATAGCCAGGATCAAGAAATCAACCAATGACAAATGCTGGAGGGGTTTTGGGGAAAAAGGAACTCTTCTCCACTGTTGGTGGAAGTGTAGACTGGTGCAACCACTGTGAAAATCAGTGTGGAAGTTCCTTAAAAATGTAGGAGTAGAGATCTCATTTGACTCAGCTATCCTGCTTCTGGACATTTTCCCAGAGGAAGTGAAAGCATCATACCACAGTGATATATGTGCCTTCATGTTTATAGCAGCACAATTTATAATAGCCAAATCTTGGAAACAACCCAAATGCCCATAAACCAAGGAATGAATAAAAAAGATAAAGTATTTTATACAATGGAGTACTATTCAGATGAACAGAAGGATCACATCGAGCCTGTTATAGGTAAATGGATGAGACTTGAGACCATACTCATAAGTGAAATAAATCAGACTCACATGTGTAAATACTGTATTGTCTTCCTAGTATAAGAAACTGAAAGAGTAAATAGATCCAAAATCTATAATAGAAATTGTGAAAGGAAAAGAAACTCCTCCAAGGGAAAAAATAACTGGGATGGGGAAAGGAGAAAAGAAGAAGGGGAAAAGGAAAAAGATGTAAATTTGTTTATATTTGCATAAAATAGCTAAAATGATTATACTACTAATTCTATTATTTCTTGGAAAAGAACAATTAATACTCTTAGGGTTAGATCAATTTTTCCTGTCTGTATCTGGTAATCTAAGGAACTCTTTTGAAGATAACAACATGCAATACTACAACTATTGTTAAATTACTATCATCTTGTTTTAAAAGCATATATTGTTATTGTTTTGGGCCTTTTGTTATTCTTATAGTCGTTCATATGTCTCTTGCTTTTTATTTTTCTTTTCTGTGCTTTTTTTCTCTAACATGAATTTTAAAAATGCAAAAAAATGAATAATGAGAGATAAATGCTATCAAAAAACTTTTCACCCTCCAAGTATGTTATCACTTACTGCTTCCTCTGTGTTAATATTTTGGTTTGACTTATTGCTTTAGTCAGGCCTCTGTTACAAGGTTCTGTATATATGAATGGCTGATCCCAATTCCATTTTTTCTATAAGCTCTGCATTTTTCTAATGTGTAGCTTTGTGTAATTATTATTTATATTTTTTCACAGGAGTATGCAGTTGATTTGGATAAATTTTATGGTGCATAATGTACAGTCAGTCTTAACTTTCAAATTTTAAATATGTATGTGAGCACTGATTTACATTTTCTCTTGCCAAGTATTTCTTTCTCTGGATTGGCAATACTTAGAGTATTCAACTTTATAATTCTTCACAGCAGATTTTTTCCATTTACATTCATGATGGTAACTACGGCTGAAATTATAAAATGAGAATTGAAAGAGAGGGAATGAGGGAAGGGGGAGAGAAAGAAAGAGAGAGAGAAACGGAAAGAGAGGGAATGAACAATAATGTTCAAATAAAAGGTAATTTTTAAAAGTGCTTGACTATTGGTCTAGTAGACTAGGATCAATACACCACTTTGAGGTGAATTTACTTTGTTTTTTACATGCTTAAGTACCTCTAGGTTTTCTATATCAAGCTTTGTCTGTGTATGGGGGAACACTTTGTGTTTACTCGTTTTTATCTAGGGATGATTTTTTTTTTTCTACCGGGGATGGAACTCACAACCTCGCACCTGCCAGGCAGGCTCTTACGCCACAGAGCTAAATCCCCAGCATTACTCATTTTTATCTAGATGAGATCAATACTCTTCACTATTGGCACATGTGCAAAGTGAGTTGTTATCTCTCAGTTTCCAAGAAGGAGTGAGAGGCACAAACGTCTGGCAACATGGCAGCGCATTGTGGTCTGGCATGTTACAGATCTTGGAAGAGAGACTGACTTGCATATTGGAATACTGGAAGATCTCTGCTCTCCTGATATCGATTGAGACGTTTTCTCTTCCTATAATAAAAAGATTAGAATATGTTACAAAAGACCTGGATATTTATAGTAGTTGATATGCCAGCCTATTTCACAGCTTACCATGTATTTACAAACATACCACTTCTTTATGTAGAATGTTTCAATATCTCTGTGTGGGAGTCAAGGACAGATATTTTCATTTACATTTCAGAAAATAAGTAGCTCACTGAGGACTATATCAGAGACCATCTTTGTGAATTTCAGTGCATGGTGTAGGTACTCATGAAACTGCTGATAAAATTAAATAAAGATATAAAACAGTTCTGTACATCAATCATGGATGTGACTATGATTCGTTTTCCTTCCCTTGATTTTATTTTTATGGCTAAAAACAGTCTCTAATAACAGGACCTTAAATTCCCTAAGTCCAGCCCACATGACTAAAAGAGCATTAATTAAAGATTGTGGCTTCACCTCTATGAAATTCAGAGCTGAAGAACTTAGTTCAACTACCACACATATTTCATCTCAGAACTCAGGTACTTAAAGTGAAATAACTATCTAGTATGCCAGTCTTGAGCTTTTTGTTTTCAACACCAGTTTACATTCTTCAAAATTATTGTCACTCTCACAGAGTTTTATGTGGGTTATATACATCAATATTTGCTGTATTATAGAACTAAGAACTTTATAAATTTACTCAAAATAACGATTTATGTATATTAAAATAAATGATATATTTTTATTCAAAGAACTAAATTATTTAAACAAAATGGTAATATCATTTTGAAATTTTTCAAATCTCTTTTGATGTCTCCTGCATTCACCTGTTGAATATCAGGTGTATGAGGTAGAATCAAAATATACTGTGAATATTTAAATTAGATATGTTTATTACAATAGAAACCTGCTACTAATCTCCTTTAAAATTCCTACCCCTCACTTCAACATACTTATCCCATGATTCTTGCCATTTTTAAATTTTTATTTTTATTGGTACATATTTGCAGTACACAATGACCACATTCCTCATGGCAAGTCTGAGCATGTACGTAGCACATCATAATTCTTTTTTCCATCCCCTTCTGATCCCTGCTCTCTCTGTTATCTTCTATCTGTTGGTGTCCTTCTTTTTTACAAAATATCCATCTTCTTATTTCCTAACATGTGTTTTTTAGTTTGTTCTTTATTTATATTTTGGGGTTTGTCATCTAAGGGAAACCGTGTGATACTTAAGCTTCTGCACCTAAACTGTTTCTCTTAATATTATAATCTCAAGATATATCCATTTTCCTATAATGATTCAATTGTGTCCTTCTTTATGGTAGAATAGCACTGCATTGTGTATCAATGCCACAATTTATTGATTTATCTGTTGATGGATGTATAGGCCACTTCCAAGATTTAGCTGTTGTAAGTTGTGCAGCTAAAAAAACTTGAGTGTGGGTCTATCACTATAATACGTTTAACTCTTTCAGGAAGATACTTAGAAGGGGCATAACTAGGTCAAAAGGAACCTAATTTTAGTTTTATAGGGAATCTCTATATTAATTTCCATAATGGTTGTAAATAGTTTAAATTCCCATCAACGATGTAAAAGAGTTCCTTTTTCCCAATAGCCTCTCAGCATTTGTTACTATTTGATTTCTTGATGATGACCACTCTTTCTGGTGCAAGATAAAATCTGTGTACTTCTAATTTACATTTTTTTAATGTCCACTTTCTAAAGCTAGTCACAAAATTTTCTTTTGTTAGTGTCTCTATGAAATGTGATCTTAAATGTGGTGAATACTGCTGCCATACTATCCAACATAAAAGTAGGCTCCTAAAAATTTATTGTATGCCTCACCACCTTATTCAACTTATCTGGCACCATGTAAGCAATGACTCTTCCCCAAGGTTAAAATTGCTACGAAAATAAATATTTTTAATTGATTCAGGACATTGAGGTAGCCACAACAACTCAATTAAAGATGTGTGTTTCAAGTAAAGAGAAACAATGGTAATGTGTCTTTTACTCTAACAAATGATTTGGAAATGTAACTATTCACTGTAGTTTTTGGTCACACCTGCAAATTCAAGAAAACTCTACCATTCACACATTGGACAATGGAAATGACAAGTCATATGTTTAGTAACTAATTATTATTACAAAAATAGGTTTGACTTTTCCAATATTTTAAGAGTCTAGGGATTACTGCCTCTCACTTTGAGAATATGGTTGAAAAATAGTAAATGGTTCTCATAAATATATTTAATTCATTAAACGATAATATCCTTCTAGTATACATACATACAACACAATCCTTGAGGAGATGCTGTGCTCATCTACACATTTCATATAGTGCTCATTCAGTTTTTGTAAAATACATTTGATTAGTTCTTTTTTCCCAAATGATCACACACTCATTCCATAAATACATACATTATAGATAAAGAAGTTGGGAATTAGAGGCAGTAAACATCCCAAGATAAAATACCTAACAAGTTCAATAGAAAGGATTCATTCTTTAAATTTGAAATACAGGCTTCATTTCAAGCCTAGGGTTGATTCGAGAAGAAATTTAAGTGGTTGACAAGCTACCCCAACAATTTAGGGATTTGAATCTATACAACGGCATTCATAATAGAGCTCCAACTGGATACAAATTGATTTAGTCAAACACTTTCAAAGTTCTGGATTTTGCCACGTGAGTCCAAATAAATAAACTGATTTTGCCCCAAGACAAACCCATTAACATTCATTTTGCACTGTTTATTGCATTTGATACTCTTTGTTTAGCAAGAAATGTCTCAATGGCAGATGTCTAATGGAAGTAGAAGAAATTTAAGGGTAACAACAATGCAAATAACAGAGAAATGGCATGTCAAAGTGGGGAAATACATACACAGAGATGCTTCTAGCCAATGTAGTCCTCCAAGCCAAATGGAAGAATCAACTCTGGGAGGAAGAATGTGCCAGTACTACCTAGCATTTTCATAGATCACCCTCAGTTAGGCCCACCAGTTAGAGTGGATGTCATTGAAACTGTGGAGCCAGCACAGATGCCACGTGATAGAATAGCAATGATTTGCTTACATTCAGAATTTTCTGCAACATATAGCCACTCTTTGACTTTATCTTGGAGCATTGTCTTTTAGAAATTCAAAGGAAAAGAGAAAGATATTTTGCCTGCCCATTCAGTAGCTGAGGAGAGTGAAGGGAGGGAATAGGGGAGGTTTCCCTTTTATGATTTAGGAGCAGGTTTACTAAAAATTTATCTCTGAGCCAGTGCTACAGATTCTCATGTGGGAGATGCTTTCAACCCATTTAAATCTGTCAGTCTGAATAATTTGGCACTTTTATAGCTGGGGAGGATAGCAATGGATTTTTATTTCTCTGCTACTCTAAGTGGGCTTATATATGAAGGGAAAATTATTTTGAAGGTGTAAAGCCCAAATACCCTTAATTTTACATGTTTAGTTATTTAGAACAGATATAGAATCTTTGAGGCTAAAATGCAACTTTAGATGATGATGATGATGATGATGATGATGATTATGATGATGTTGGTGATGCTGATGGCATGTGTATGTGTAGACAGTAGCTAACTTTGTGGATGAAAACTAGAATTTTATCTGAAGGGTTGTTAGAAGTTATTCACAGGTGTTCTGGTTAGTGCATTTTCTTCTAAAATCAAATTAAGATAAACATTAGTGTTATGCTTCTTTAAATCAGGGCACTGAAAATAAGAGAGACTTTATTCCATCACTTTTATGTGTATCTTGTCTTTTTGAGGTTATCCTCTTCTTTGTTTGTTTCATGCTTGGTAGTCTTAGGTCTGGTTTTAAGCACCCATGACTTTTTTCTACCACTTCTACTAGAGCCAATTCCACAGTCCAATAGACTGTTAAGAAAGTTTTAGTATTTTTTATATACTCTTTCCCTGGAATTATTCTTTTTAAAAAACCTAACAGTATTTCTCCATCCAGTTATATCTCCCTTTAGTTATGCTTTAGTTATGCCTAAATAATTCTTTCTCCACTTTAGTTTTCATACCCTTAGGATATTTTAAGCAATCACCATGTCTCTCATCAGCTATGCTTTTCAGTTTGAAATGGCAGTCTTATTTACAGATGATGCTATTTGAAATCCTGTGTTTGTAAATAGAAGTTTGTGGTTGTAGGATTACTAAAACACCAGCAATAGAAAGCTTTTACTTATTTATTTACTGGCATTTACTTATTTGTGCTGAAAAAAAGGGCAAAAAATATATTTGCCCTGAAAACTGAAGAAGAAAGTGTTAACTTATTCTTTCTGCATTTCTGTGGAAATGTTTTCATAGGAGACTACTCTATTCCCATGACATTTCTTTGCAAAAATTATTCTGTACATTTTCTGTAATAACCAACAGGAATTAAAACTAATTCATAAGCAGATTTTAGGACATCTGAGAGGTATTAGAAAAAAGAGGAGAACCAGGGATACCGCAGCACAGTGCCCGTCCAGCAAATGCAAATTGTGAGTTGGATTCCTGCTACCAAAAAAAAAGAGGAAATGTCTATATATATATTTTTTAAAAAATACATATGTAAATGTACAAATGTGTATTTCTGAAAATTCAAATTTTAAGATTTGATATATTGATTACTTGACTATTGCAATAATGTTTGAGCTCCTTATTTGTGTAAGAACTGAAGTAAAAAATATGTAAAAATGAGGAATTCTGTCTTCAGGAAAGACATTGCATAGAGCCAAACTAAATTAATAAAGATACTTTGAAATTATAAAATTCCCATATATATATATATATATATATATATAGTAAAAAAAATCCACAGAAATGAGACTATCATCAACCTCTCTGTATTTTCTAAGTTTGGAAGCTTATCTATTAGGATTTCTTAAACCAGGAAGGTAATTTAAATTGTTGATGTTGCCAGTTTTGTGTATTTATTACACCTTAAAATTAATGTAAAAATATACAAACTGAGAAGAGCATCTAAAATAGGCCACTTGAAATCTGGTTCAAAATTTGAAGAAAATTTAAAAGTATTATTTGAAATGTATCACACTACTGAAAACTGGTGTCTTTACAATCCTATGGTTCATTAAATTAAGAGTTTGTGTCATCACAACCAACTAATTTATATGAGGAAACACCCCATTTGAGATGTCAGGTAACTCCTAGGATTATGTTCACCATATTCCATTTAGATATTCCTGTTTCTAAAGGCTAGATATTTAAAACACTTATTTCCACTCCAATGGCTTTTCTCAACATTCTGGTCAAAATTAGGTTGTTTTGCCTCTGGCTTAAGATGACCATTTGTAGGTATAGTATTAATTGATTGACAGGTTTATAGCAAGGTGGATAGGATACACCATTAAGTTCATTTAAAATAAAAGAAAAGAAAAACAATTAGTCTAGTTACTTTGATATCTAAGCATCTACATTGAAATAGTATTTTAGGAGCATGACTTAGTTCCATGCCAGGCATCAAGCTGAAAACGATGCATTTCATTTGGTATAATAAAACTGTGACTTCAGTTCAATCTATTGCAGAACAGTAACAGCTAGTTTAAAACACATTTATAGAGGCACAAGTAGAAGCTATTTTCACAGTCTCAGAAAACTAACCAGTAAAACTTTTATAGAAAATTTAGATTACATTGGTCTGTTTTGTTAAGAATAAGCAAAACTTCCAGTTAAATTATCCAATTGGATGTCTTTGTGATTAATAGCATTTGGAGCATGTAAACATTAAAAAATAAAATCAAAAGTTTGGAAGGTGATGTTTAAGATTAGATGAGGTTACTATATTCTGACTTTAACATTGAAGAAAGTGTTTTTGAAGTGGTCAGGAAATAGTTTAAAGAACAATTTCAGTAGATTCTATGGTCTTATTTTCTCATTTAAAACATAAGAATCACAATTTGTGCTTTGCAGGATTGCTCCAAAAATATTTTGCATAATGTGTACAGAGGACCTAGTATATAGTAAGCTTTCCATAAATAGTAACTGTAATTTTCAAAAATAATTTTGTTAGGTTCAAGTTTTCCTTTCTCTGAGACTTGGTTTCCTGTTTCAAGTGCTGTAACTCAATGATATATAACAGTACTTCAAACTCACTGGACAGCAGAAAGCAGGAAAAGGGTTGAGAGGGAGACTCTCTCACTCTGTGGTGTTAGCAGTCAGTCTAATCTGTATAGAAATCCCAAGAACAAGCCCTTTGGAAAGGCAGATGTGGGCTGAGGGCAGCAGGCCTACTCAACTCATGATGCTCCTCCCATTCAAGGCACTTCCCTGACTCCCCACAAGAACTTTTATGGGGCCTCACACTCCTCAGCTATGGCCTGAAGCTCCTTTGTAAGGACAAAAGTGTGTCGTGGTAGCTAGACCATCACTCAGCCACAGCCACAATTAGTTGCCTACAGCACATTGAGAAATTCCTTGCTTCTGGATTCAGGGGATATGTAAGACTCTTGGAGCCTGGAGGCAATTAGCAGGAGACCAGAAAAATGAAGATGATCAAAATCACATTGTAAAAGCTGAAACCAATTAGAAATAGAAGGTTGAACCTGATATATTTTGAAAGAAACAAGTACCTGTCACTTGTCTCTATTTTTCTCAACACATCAATGAGTTTGCAAAAAAAAAAAAAAAAAAAAAAAAGTGCTGGCTTTCTCCTAGCTATTTAGCCTTATTACAAACTGAAGCCTCATAGTGGTACAGTATTTTTTTTTTTAATCCTTATCACTGGATTTCTGAGAACAAAAACATTAAATTTTAAAAATAAAAGAGCTGGCAATCAATTGCTCTAAAATAATCATCTTGATTTTGATATTTTAAATTTTTATTTAATTTTTTCAGTGCAAAGATAAACAATAAGAGAAAAGTAATTTTAAATGCAGAGGACATATTTTAGTTTTGAATGCAAACATATGATTTTACATATCATCCCATACTAACCTTCCTTCACACCAAATTCCACTTATGTAGTTTCTTTTCTATAGTAAAAAAGAGTCATAAATACAGCAAGGATATTTCATATGGAAAATGGGTGAATGTAAACATGCACATAAACCGCACATACTCCACACCACGACTCAGTCTTTTCAATGCCGTTTCATTGAAAAGCTATCAATCTTAGAAAGAAAAAATAGCGTAGAGCACTTTTTGACCTTCGTGGCTCTGATTAGAGTCTTAATGCTATGTTGCCTTCAACCGTGCCAATTTCATTTCTACAGTGAAATATGCTTTAGAAGACAGGAAGAAAGCTGATTATTTAATCAAAAGGAGGGAGAAAGTCAAAATAATCCACTGTGTCTTGTGAAAGACTAGAGGAGGGGGATGGAAAACCTCTGAACATATTATACTAACGGTACTTCTTTATTTTAAGTAACAAATAAAATAGCAAAACATTTTTTTCATCATAAAAACTGACTTTGATCCCCAGTACAGCCATTGAGTGGAAAATTGAACCACAATATAATTGCTTTCCCTGTGACCGATAAAGTGGTGTAACAAATTTTGTGTTTGAATGATAAAATCAGCAATTGGGCCCCAGCAGTTCCCTCTGCCATTCCTCCAAGGACACTCAAGTCTCATCAAGGCTCGAGGGCAAATGAAGGCAGAAGAACTCACTGTAAATCTACTTTAAGTTGTTGGTGGAGTTCTCTCATTTCCCTGCTTACATAAATGTTTAAAAAAATAATAAAAATGTTCATTTTTACCTTTAAATGCCTAATACAAATCACTTCCGAATGTGAGGAGAAAGACCACCCATCAATGAAAACAGATCACTGCCATAGGAAAAAAAAAATCTAGAGCTATACTGAGAAAAATTATTTTACTCAAGAGTAAAATCTTGTTAGAAGGAAGAAATTGTCTTAATAGTTCCAGTGACAAGTGCCACAGCTGTTTGATGCAGAAGCAGCAGTCAGAAAGATGCTCACCACAGGAAGGAAAGCAGACTGCATTTGTGAGCTCATTAAAGCAGGATTTAACTGGAAAGAGCCAGCACTTTTCAAAGGAGAAGCACAGCAGAGTTGGTCCATTTCTCAGATGACAGTGTCCAGGGGTAGTGACTATAAAGTTCTATGTACTTCTCTCAGAATGTTATTTGGTTGCCTTCTGCTCCAGAAGATGGTAAATTCTAAATCACAAGGCAGCACTCTTATTTATGGAAATAATGCTCCTGATAGTGAAGTAAGAGGAAGAGAGAAAAAGATCCAGTTAAGCAGGGGCAACTGCAGTGTTCATCTGGGAGCTCACCTTGCAACAAAACATTTGGTTTCCAACAATGGACCCAGACGCAGTGTTCTGCAACTACTCGCTGAAGTTCTGTTTCACACAAAGTGAATCCACTTCTTGAGTACTAGTTCTATTTTGAGCTGAGGTTGTAGGAATATGCAGAGACCAGGAAAAATATTTTGAAAACCAAGAATCTTGAAGACCAAACTCCCCAAACTCTCAGAAGTTCTTAACTGTATTTAGTGAGGAATATTAGCTACAGTCCCTTAAGACAGGCATACAGTTTGTGGAGTATTTGATATTTTTCCAAATAAGAAGTTCTAATGTGTAACTTTACAGGTGGTTTCATAAAACAGAATTTTAGTTCTGTGTTTTTCAAACTTCCACGGTGAGCATATACAGCTTTTGTTTTGTATTTTATATATGATTTACTTCTTTGTCTAATTTTTTAACCTTAATTTTGGAAATTGTCAACATGCATAAAAATAAGATAGTATGATCCTGATATACCTACTATCATTCAATAATTTTCAACTTATGCTTGCTCTTATTCCAGAAAGAGCTACCCTCCTCAGATTATTTTAAAGTAAAACCAAGACATTTTATTGTTTCATTTGTAAATATTGTCATATGCATGTTTCTAAGTGGTAAAGAATAAAAATATGATCATAATGCTATTGCCACACTTAAAGTAATTAACAATTTTTTAACTTCATAAATACTCAATCATAATGTTACTGAATATAGTCCCTGTCCCCATATTTCCTATAAATTTGTGATTACATAATATGCATTATTAGTAGACTGTTTCCTTGCTATAATTATGATTGCTTTTGTCTATACCTTCAGTTTCTTTTTAAACACATTCATGATGAGGCCATAATTCATATGTCTCACTACCAGATAGCTTGACTTGCTGGGGGTACACACAGGACTGACCCATCAGGTGGCTATTTATTAATTTTATATGTCAAAAGACTGATAAAAATGATTAGATGCATTTGTACTACCAGTGGAACAAATTGCCTGATGAGAAAGTCATGCATGTATCACCAGTGGTTCAAGCCAGTGAGAACGTGTTAAATCTCACATGTTTAAATAAATTCAGTCAGTCATTCTTAGAGTTGCTCACATTTGGAGTTTGCTGGCTGCATTCCCAGGGTATTTTTGAACATGATTTATGTTTCCTGTAATTTGATAGCTAGATTTAAAACTTTGATCATTTTAGATTTCACTGTGTTGCAGGGGGTAGAAAATGACAATGCTGTTTTGAGCTTAGGTCAGTTCTAGATGCAGGACTTTAGAAACAAGAGAATTAATGGCATTTTCCTCACAAATGCTATGGTGAGAAATACTTGTGTTCTCCCAAAATCCATATGTTGAACTCTTACTTACCCCTAAAGGCATAATATTTGGAACCAGGATTTTCCTTGAACTAGGACGTCCCAACATCTGGAAGTATGAGAAACACGTTTCTGTTGTTTATGAGCTGTCAAATCTAGGGTATTCTGTTAGAGCATCCTGGTAAATTAAAACTCTTGTATATTGCAAAATTCGATGAGAGGTAATATAGATCAAGCAGTTAGACCAGTGCCTCATGCTTAGTAATCCCTTAATAAGCAGTCACTATTATTAGTGATTATGAGAACAGTAATCTACAACATGACTGCATCAAGATTTTGCTATCTAGAAGGCTGACCTAGAGCTTTTGGTGAATTTACTATTTTGCCTCTCATATAAAAGGGCTAGTAATGACCCTCCTTTTTAATGGAGAGAAACATTTTGTAACCCTTTTTAAACTCAGTCATACAATTAAATTGTCTTGGTCCTTTGCTACCTGAAAATGAAAATGTAAATACAAAGAAATGGAATCCATGGATAAGCATCTGTCATTTTCTTCTTAGTAGATCTCTGAGTTTTTACCCCTGTCCTCTGTAGATTACTCAACATGGTAGACAATCCTTTAAAAAACTGAGTTTATGTTTGAATCCTTCACTGGTCCTGATAACAAGTTGAATGTTCCTCCATCCCCTCAGAAAATATGTTTATGTTATGATTTCTGGAAGATGACCTTATTTGGAAGAAGGGTCTATGCAGGTGTAACTAAATTGATGATTTCGAGATGAGATCATCCCAGATTTATGGTGAGCTCTAAATCTGGGGACATGTTGCTTTTTATTTTATAAAAAATTTTTGCATGACAAAATAATGAGGCACTAACAATAGTTAATATGCTGTGCATCATTTTATTCAATGTAATTACCCAGAAACCAAAAGATTCCTTCTTACAAAGAAGAAACAAACAGATAATAGTACAAAACTTTCTTTTTCAATGAACTGAGAAACTTGTAGTATAAATGAAACAAATTAGCATACATATTAAAAAATGTTGACACAGAAGAATAGGTAACGTAAGAATTATTTGAACTTATCCCTACCTCCTATTTGTCTACCTTCTATTTCACTCTTTATTTGTATATAGATAGATATATATTTTCTGATTTAAGAGAAATTATGAAATTTCTAAGCTTGTGTGTCTGACTTATTTCACTTAACATTATGCTCTCAAATTGTATCTATTTACCTACAAATACCTAAGTTTATCTTTCTACTATCTGTTAATGGACATATGCACTGATCCCAAGATCTAGTTATTAAAAAAATGTGATGCTATAAACAAGGATAAGTACATATCTTTGGAATATGATTTTAACTCTTAAGATACCTAGTAGGGGGATAGCTGTGTCAAATGGAATTTTTATTTTTAGTTTTTTGAGGAATTTTCACACTGATTTCCGTAGTGGTTGTACTAGTTTACATTCACACCAACAATGTAGAAGTGTTCCTTTATCCCACATCCTCATCAGCAATTTTTATTATTAGATATTTTGAAGATAGCCATGCTTTCTGGAGTGAGACAGTATCTCACTGTAGTTTCAGTTTTCATTTCTCTATTTCCAGTGATGTTGAACATTTTTTCATGTATTTATTGGCCACTAGTACTTCTTCTGAGACATGTCTATTCATTTCAGTTGCCCATTTTTGGTTGGGTCTTTTATTACTGGGAGTCTAATTTTTTCAATTGTTTAGTTAGTTCTCTTTCCAAGGAATATCTGGAAAATTTTCTCCTCATCCTGCAGACTGTCTCTTCATTTTGTGGGTTGCTCCCTTTGCTGTGCAGAAGGATTTTTATTTGTTGTGATCCCATTTGTGGATTCTTGGCTTATTTTTGTAAGGAAAAGCAAAGAAAGTTTCAGAGAATGTTAGTACCAAACCAGAGACTGGACTGTTGTGTCTATAAGGCAAAGCATACCACAGAGTGCCATGTAGTCACCAGCACCTTGGAGAGAGGCATAGAGCCCCCAGAGGAAACCAACCCAGCTGACACCTTTATTTCAAATTTCTGACCTCCAGAACTGTGAGAGACTAAATTTCTGTGCATACCTGTTCATGGCAATTTGTTATGATAACCTTGAGAAATTAACATACATTCTATCACCATTCTTTCCACAGAATCTACATTGTCTGCCTGTCTCTCTGTGCCTCACTTATTTCTCTCTTGGTCTGGTCTGTGGCTTTGACCTTCTTGCTGATCTTGAGTCTGCTAGATTCATTGCCATGTCAAGCCTCTGAACTTCACCTCTGCAATGACCTACCCCAGACCTGGCTTTCCCCTTTCAAGCTGACCCTGTGAAATCCTGTCCCTCAGACAATTTGTGCCTTAGCATCCTATGTATATCAATCACTATATCCCCCTACTACCACTCTCTGAACTGCTTTGATTTTCTTAGTGTAGCACTTAGCATGACTTATAAGTATACATACAAGTTCTTCTTTGTTAATGTATGTCACTTAACTATAATTTGGGCTGCAGTGGAGCAGAGTATTCTCTTTTTGTTCAATCTTCGACACCTAAAAACACTGTTTCAGCTATGGTGGGTATACATTATTATTTGTTGAATAAATGATTAACTCTGAAGTCTAGAAAAAATGTTCTATTTTATAGGAAATACATCATTGGTCATATTCTAAGGTTTTTATAAGCAAAATATTCAGAATTTCATTGGAATAATTGTCATCTGAAATAACCCAGTTCTCTGAAACTAGGTTTGAGAAAAGACAGTTTTCAAAAAAAGGAAGGGGGCTCATTGGTAAGTTTCCATAAGAAAAAATCATATGGTGAGGCAGACCTTTATGTGTTCCCTTAAATCCCCTTGTAGGCAGTCACACAGAATACTTTGAGACTATTGCTCAGACGACTGAGCAATTCTCTGAGAAAGGAGGTATGGCATACAAGTTGACAAAATGGTAGAAAAAGGTAGATGAGAATAGAGATATATGAATCAAAGTGTCCTTTTCTATAATGTCCAAAGAAGAACCAAGCAGGCTGCATTGATGACTTTATCACCCACGAATTAAGTTTTATAAAACTATGTTATTTTGAACTCCCTAAAAGAGCAATTGAAACTTAATTGGAACATTGAGAGAAAATATTGCATTGTTTGAACCACTGCTGAAGTTTCACCCACCAAGAAAAGCCAATGAAAATATTTAGAAACATGCTTAATGTTAAAGATGCTGACAACCACTACCAGAAACTGTGTTACCTTTTTATAAATTTTATTTTAAAGATACAAAATCCAACAAAGCAAAACAGAACAAAGCCAATCAAAATAAAGCAGCAAAATTTGTACAGGAGGTCTGTTCTATTACCTTTTAAATAAACAACAAAGTCAAGAAACTGCAGGAACAGTTAAGATAAACAGCACTGTACCTAGGTGGGCAAGGTGCCTGATGGAATATCACAGAGAAAAGACAGAGGTAGATGTAGTAGTATTAAACATTTTTTATTCATGATCCCATTGAGGAAACTAGGAACACAACTGTAGATGCTACTAAATTTGGAGGCATTGAAAACAAAAGGGAATACAACCAAGGAGACAGTCGACAGAGTCAAGTGACAAAGCACAGAATGGGAGAAAATACTTACAAACTACATATTTGATGAGAGCAAATAGTCAAAATATGTAAGGAATAAGTCAATTGCAAAAATCTCCAATAATCTGATTTTAAAAATGACCAATAGACCTACACAGACATTTCTCACAGAAAAACATACTCAAAGGAAACAGGTATACAAAAAAAAAATATTCAATGCACTTATCTTCATGGAAATGCACCGCAATAAAATATTGCATCCCTCTGGGAAGAATGGCTGCTATCACAAAGAGGATCTGTAGAAAAGGGGGCCCTTCCAAACTACTGGTAGAAATGTAAGTTAGCACAGCCATTATAGAAAACAGTATGGAGAATTTCTGAAAAATTAAAAATAGAACTACCATATGATGCAGCAATCACACTTCTGGGTGTATTTTCAAAAGAAATAAAATCAGAATGCTGAAGATATATCTGTGGTCCCATCTTCACTGCAACACTACTCACATAGCAAAAATGGAAGCAAACTTAGTGTCTATCAACTGTTGAATGGATGAAGAAAATGTGGTACATAGACACAATGAAATACTATTAATCTAAAAAAGATGGATGGAACTAAAGAGCATTTTGTTGAGTAAAACAAACCAGACACAGAATCACAAGCAACACATGATGTCACTTACCTGCAGAATATAGAAAAAATCAACTCATAGAGGTCGAGAGTAGAATGTGGTCACCAAACAGCGAGGAGAGCTTGGCAAAGGTTAATCAAAGGGTACTAAGTCATAGTGAGGAGTAAGAAATTCTTGTGTGGTACCGCACAGTAAAATGACTTTAGATAGTGACAGTATAGCGTGTATTTCAAAAGTTAAATGAAAGGACTTTGAACAATTTTGTATTTTTACCGTAAAGAAATAAAAAATAGAAATTGAGGATGTAGCTTAGTAGTAGAGTGTTTGCCAAGCATGCAAAAGGACCTCAACTGGATTCACAGTATGGCAAGAAAAGAAAAAGTAAGCATTTAAAGAGGTAAAAAATATAAGATAAATAAATAAAATAAATAAGGAGGTAGATATGTTTACCCTGATTTGAATATCATGCAATGTATAATTATATCAAAATATCACATTATAACTCAATAATGTGAATACATTTTCTATTTTTATATTACCTGTTAAATAGATTTAAATAAAATAAAACCCTCTTAAAAATAAAGAGAAGGGAAAACAGAAGTGAGAGCAGTGGGCAGGTAAAAAGAAAATGAATTTCCACATGATAGATTTATAAGTGAATACACAAATGAAGTACTGGAATTAATAATACTAAAATGAAAATGTAAGAGGTAATTCAAGAACAAAGACATAGTTTTCACTTAAAGTTCTAAAATATAATGTTTAATAGAATCCCTAGCGTCTACTCATGGGATGTTATTACTAAACTCTACTCCCACTTGTGGTGACACAAAATATCTCCAGACATTGCCAAATGTCCCATGGGTGCAGCCACCTTGCCCCTTTCCAACTGATAACCACTGAACTAGATAAATGGAATTTAGGAGCCATCCTCCAAACAGGGAAATATTTTTATGGATTTCAAACAGGAAGAGTCTACTTTTTATCTATACCTCCAAGAAAACTCAATAGAACTTGTGGACTTAGATAGCATTGGAAATTTCAGAATAGATGTAAAAATATTTGGCCAAATCAGAGTCTGAGATGTTCCCTTCATTTGATCTGAGACAGGCATTGGAATCTGGAAAACTCACACTACCATTTAAGACTTCAATATCCACACATAACTTTAAGGCTTCCACACTTTGGCCCTGTGTTTACACATCTTCAGGGGGTTCAACTACAGAAATGACTTTCCCAGAGCAAAGTGCTGCTCTTCCACCTGTGACCGGCTTCCACTGAGCCTGTGCCTGATTTTGCAAAGAAGGGCAACTGGGCTGCAACCTGGTCAGCTTTCAGCCAACCTAACACACCCCCAAGGCAGGGACACATTGCCACTACTGTACTTCCATGGTCTGAATTTCGACGCTTCAACATGTGATTTTTGCAAGCACAATCGGAATCTAAATCACTGCAAGTCCTAACTTAGGAAACAGCCTTGCAAAGGCACATTGGAGAGTTTTATATATTGATTAAGCAGAGTAATATTAATACGATTTTTGCCTCTAGTCAATTTCTTTTTGAGAATATTCCCAGCTGGGATTGATTCAGTTTCTCTGATTCTAGCTGAATGCTAATGCGATAAACTTCATGGTGACCGTTTGACCTATGTCTTTTCTTCCTCTCTATCTTTCACACCCCCACTCTCGCTGTTTCTCCAGAGAAAAATAGTTTTCCAGGTTTCACTGTGAGGCTCACGTGTCTCCCTGGCTCACAATTGACGCAGTGACTGATGGTTTGCAGTGCTGCCTCCCTTGACCTCGTCAACATCAGAAACTGCTCTCAAATCTCAGTCATCTCTGACAGCCTTTGAGTGGAGAAATGAGACAGTCTCCCTGACACAAAGGCTTCTGGCCTGGGGTAAAAAATTCCTTTGAAAAAAAAAATTCGAATGCTCTACAGACCACACTGCTTTCCATTCATCTTGTAGTCCGGCCCATCCATCCCTAACTCCACATTAGCTTTCAGACATCATAGCCTTTTCTGTTTCTTGGAGGCTAGCCACAGTAGGCCAGTGTTTTTACATCACAGTGGCTTAGCTCTAGTACCCACTTGGAGCAAAGAAGAAACTGGTCAGTTTGTACAACGCCAGTTAATTTGGACTTTTGAATAGAGCTAATCTTATTTCTTAATATAACACCCTAATTAACCCAAAATATTGAAAAAAAAAAGGAAAGACACAATCAGAATTGATATAGAGAACAACCAGTCTCATTGAATTAGAGTTTTGGAGTATTCTAAATAAAGATACAGCATATAGAGGCACAGTGTCTGATAGTTTATGACAATAATGATCTGATAAAGCAAATGAGAAATAGGAATTACTGACCCTGGTTTTTTTCTCGACGTGGTGAGTAAACTGTCCTAACATATTTAAGTTTCATATTGTTGACTTCAGGATGAGAGAAAATGCCTATTTTATTCTGAAACCAACCTCAACTCATTCTCACTTAAGATGTTAAGTCCTTTGGATAATTAGAAAAAGTGCATATAAATACACTTTTCTTTTAAATGCTTCCTCAGCCAGCCAGGTAAATAGTAATACTAAGTGACCAGCTGTGCTCTCACACCACGTCAAACAGTAGGTGCGCAGCTCTTGCTGGAAAGTAGTTGCCTATCTAGGGCTCCATATCCTAGCCCCTTTTGCATCTGGGGAGAGCCACATGACTAATTTCTGATGAGGGGAAGATCAGCAGCAATAATGAGCAGCACTTTCAGGCTTTACCTAAAAATTTCCCAGTAGACATGTCAACTTTAGCAAATAAAATATAAAATGCCCAGTTACTCTAAACTTCAGATAATTACATACTATGAACTAATATCAATAATTTTTTTTACATTTATCTGAAAATTAAACTGAAGTGATAATGTTGTATTTTATTAGACAATCTCCTTTCTTATGGAGACCCTCTCTTTTCTTTTTTTAAAATTTTAAATAGAGAAAAATCAAGAAGCAAACAAACCCAACAACAAAAGCAAAATGATGACAGCAACAATGAAAAAACAATGGCAATATAGAATTTCGAAGCAAAATGATAGGAATTTAACAATGGTTGTTATATTGCATATTGTTATCCTTAAAGTAATTGTTCAAGTTACCAGACACAGGCATGCAAGATTGATCGAACAATACAATTTCCCTTTGAGCAGTTTCTTTCCCTTTTACTATATCTATTGTAACTTTTGGATCTTATTTACTCTTTCAGTGTTTTACACTAGTGAGACAGTTTGGTGTTTTCACATGCAAGTCTGATTTATTTCTCTTATGAGTATGGTTTCTAGTTGCATTCATTTTTCTATAAAAAACCTTAAGTTTATTGTTCTTTATGGCTGAGTAGTATTCCATTACATAAAAATACCGTATCTTTTTTTTTTATCCATTTCTGAGTTGATGGGCATTTGGGTTGTTTCCAAGATTTAGATATTACAAATTGTACTGCTATAAACATGGGTGCATATATATCACTGTGGCATATTTTCAGTTCTTCTGGGAAACACCCAGAAGGGGAATAGCTGGGTTGAATGGAATCTTTAATCCTAGTTTCTCTCTTTTCTGTGTCCAGTTCCTGTTGTAGATTAATTTTATGCAAACAAGAAATCCACTAGTCTTATGTTTTGTCATTGAGTTCACAAATCTGTCTTTTAAAGCATACATTAGCTATCATAAATGGAATCAGAGGGAGTTATATCTCACACACTGACAGGCAGGTCTCAGAATGGAGTTCAAAAGGACTTAGATACACTTTTGTCCAAGTCAAGGTTTCTCCCTAAAAGGAAGTTGAATTCTATACTTAGAAAACATCTTGGCTGCAATCTATAGACTATCAATGAGGAATCCAGAAGTAGAGTCCCGTCTTTTCCATCTCTTTACCTTCCTACCTGATCATCACGCATTTTCTCATGTATTCTCTGTTGACCACTAAATCATGGTCATGTACTGATCCCACAGCTACTAGTGATAGCATAAATTCTCAGAGATCTCTCTGACCCTCACACAATTGTTTTTAGGTGGAAATATCTCTTTATAAAAATTGGACAATAAATAGGGCATAAGTTCCCATAATTCAAAACACAAACATGTTTTAGAGAAGAAGGCTTAGTGTAGATTACTGAACTTGAACAAGGTTTTACTAGAAGATCTAAAAAGAAACTTTCAAAGTAGAGTTCTGGTTTCAGAGAACTTTTCATGTAGAAGGAATGGAGAAAGTGAAGAGGTTAGGGAAGATAGGAAACTTGAACAATTAATGTTTCAGTGTTTTGTGATCAGTCTACTTGCAACCAAATGAGAGCATCTAATTTAAAGATGATCCCTTTTAATTCACTGAAATGGACATTTGCACTGAAAATCCCAGTTTTTCCCTCTGAAGCTCACATTGTATTAGTTATAAATCCTCTTAGAAATCATTAGCTTACAGGTCCCTCTAGAGTTTGGGGATGAAGCATAGCAATAACATACTACAGTGGAGTATCTTGCTCTCCTTTAAATTGCAAAGGATATATGTGCTGACTACTTTCTCAGAGTTTCAGGGAAACCTCCACCAAGTGTGACATGGATCCTCCACTTGTTAATGAAAAATTAATAAACCATGGATCTCTTCATGCTAAAAAAGTAAAACAAAGTCAGAGAGATTTTAATAATTATTTTTAGAATGCATGCTGCTGAGCCAGAATGCAGGGAGGATCAGAGCTTCAGATTTTCAACTCTTCAATGAACATAACAACTCAGGTGGGTATGGAAATTATCCCTGGCCCTGTAAGAAATTAATATGTTGGTCGGTTTGAACTGTGGTGCTCTGTTCCTGACATAGGTTAAAGATTCCAGCATTTTAAAATAAGAGAGAAGATTCCTACTGAATTTTGTTCTATAATCAAGGATAATTGTTGTCTGAGAGAACACTGGATTTAGGTTTAAATCTGGACAGACCTTCATATGCTAATACATAAGTTATTGTTCTCCATCTAGAGACTGGGAGATTTGAAGCTTCGAATAATTTTATGGCTAGAGATTTTCAAATCTTCTACAAATTAGAATGATTGGGCTAAGCTGTGCTGATGGGAAGAGAAGAATCACCAAATGAAGTGCCAAATGAAGGTAGTCTCTTCACAAGCCTTTTTGTCATTCCATCTTGGTAACCTCGGAGTTGTCATACTTCTTAGATAACTGCTCAGCCTCAGTCAGTGTTTCTGAAAACACATTGATTTTTATGACCCATTGTCATATCTGGCCATATTCAGCTGCCAAAGCAGTTGCAGGACAGATTCAAGGACAGACGTTCTAGCTGCCCTCTGTTGTTGCTATGTTGAAACCCTCTACACCCCAGTTCTTTCAAGTTGAATGATGGTAGTACTTTCCTCATCTCTCTGTAATGCTATGAACAAGGCATGGAACACGGAACAGTAATCGAGGAAGAACAGCTGCTCTTATTTTAGCTGCTGAACTAAATACTGTGGTTTAAGAGATAGTGAGAGCTCAGTCTTGGCCACCTTGAGAACTTCACAGTCAGGAGCCTGTGACTTCCTTGGAATTCGCTGAATGCATCCTCACTCTTTAAAAAGATCTATGAGGGAAACATTACCTAAGCCAATTGGTTAGTTCCCTTCATCCTCTAACCTGGTTATCCTGATTTAACCAAAGTGAATTTTGAGGATCGGGGAAGGTAAGATGATTTGCCAAGGGTTCCAGTGAGTTAGTACCAGAAGGAAGAACTGACCAATGCTTCAGAGACCTCTGAACTGTGGTTTCTGTGAGTCATATGGGATGCCCAACCAACCCCTTCAATATGTCCTTTCCTGTAAGAAAGGTGGTTTAAGTGCCACCATGAGGGGCATGGCAGGCTGTAGGCATAGGAGCCTAAGGGCTTCATCTTGCTCTTTGGCCTCTAATGAAGTTGTCACATTTCCTTGCTCTCTGCCCTGAAGGAAATCACTACAATACTAGGGGAGCTCATTAAAAGAGACACTTAGCAGGAGGCAAAGTGCAGAGGAAAAAACAAGGAACTGTTCCTCACACCCACGCCCTTTTCTACAACTCTTTCCCTCTAGCAGTTCCCTTGTTTACTCTCCCTGCAACTCCTCACTACCATCTCCCCTAACTCCACTTTCACTAAAAATAAATCCCCCATTAACTTTACCCGTGATTTCTGAAGGGGCACAGCAATAAATTGAATTTCCAATTTAAACTGGAGCTTGGCAAGTGGAGAACAAACTTTACAAGGGCTGCTTGTCGATGTTCCTCACACTGTAGCAATTGTTCCCAACAATGCAGAAGAGAGGTGCTTGCCTTCCAGATTCTGAGTGTTTGCTTCCTACTGGGGTCAGATTTGCATTCTTTTCTAATCCAGTCCCACTGCCAGGGCCAGGCCCTGAGGGCTTGGATTCAGCCTGGGTCCTGTATGGTCCATGCCTGGGAGAGTTGCTGGTATAAAACATGCAGGGGCCTGGGAGGCTTGACTTTAATCCCCAGCTGTGCCCTGGTATTTCTTTCTCATTAAGGGTGTCAGGGTTATCAGAGCTGGGAGAATGGTTGCAGATAAGTTCTGCAATTCATTTCCTTCCACCCTTACACAATCCTTGAATGTCTTTGTCATTTATTTTTTCTCCTGAGACCAAACCGATTATGGTGGCAATCACCATCCACCACCTGGAATTCAGTATCCTAGATGGAGCACCAGAATAGAACTAATACCAGTAATGACAGAAGATTTTATGAATATATTTTAAGAACTTCAAAGGGTGGGGCAAAAAGTGTTGTTTACTAGAGATCCTATTAACTCTTATGAACAAAACATTGAAAATCACCGGAAACAAAAAGAAATGCTCATTTTATAGATAGCAATAGAACTAGAAGTCACTGCAAAAGATCTCCCCACCCCACCCCCAGGGTTAAGTGTACCTACATATATAGCCTACTAAATTTAGGTAATGTATTAGTTTAACAGCTGAACTCCTAAGCTTTAATTAATTATTTGATTGATTAGTGAAATGCTAGCAATTATTGAGACCTGAAGATTTAGCTCAATAGAGCTCTGGCTCAGCATGTCACGAGATCCTGGGTACGAATCCAAGTACCACACATATATACACACACAAACAAACACACCCTATGTTGAGAACCAGTTACATCCAGTATGCTGCTTGGAGATTTAAACATGATCTTGCTATAAGGGAATGAAACTCCCAATCTATTAGATGTCCAACACAAGTTCGTGCTCTCTAAAATCAAAGAAAGAATTTTAGGGACAATGGATGATAAGAGCAGAATATATCTATTGAGAGAAAGAAAGCTTCTGTCTGAAAGATACAGAAGGGGTCCTGAGTGGGTTGCCAAAGACTCTGTCTTTCTAGGGAATTTTATAGAGTAAAATCGCTAGGCGAGAGGGGTCCAAGATGGGGAAAACTGGGAACTCACAAGGAAGATGGACGTGAGAACTATGGTCAACCAGTAACATTACCTGTTAGGTAAAATTGACCAAATCAGGGACAAATGGGGAAGCGTGTCGTGTAGTAAGTGGACATTCTTATGAAGCAGAGACTGTACCTGTAGGGAGTTGGAATGGTGGCTCTTGGATCCGGTGATCCATACCTATTTAGAATACCAATCCCTGATATTTATATTTAGGGTGTGGTTGAATTTGTTTTGTCTTTTGTCTTGGGTTCTGGCCCACAGAGAGAGGTGTCTGTCTCCTCTAAGGTCACAAGGTGCCTGGTCCTCTGGACTGGCTCCTTTGAGGAGCTAGCCCTGTCTGACCGCCTGTAATATTTCTAACTAACTCAGCTGCCTGTAACAATCTAAAATGTCACATGCAAGTTTAGGGAGACCTGTTTCCAATCAGACGGTTTCTTGCCCCTTGACACAGGATATATTTTTCAGTGTGTGTAGACATTTTTGCTTGTTACAACTGGGGTATGGGAATGCCACCAGGAAGGCGGTTAAACATTGTACAATGTTCAGGGTCACCTCACTCCACTGAATAGTCCAGCTCCAAATGTCAACAGTGTCAAGATGATGAAATCATTCTTAGATAGCTGGGAGTCTCATTAGGTGAGAAGTAATTTAGACAATTGTAAAACAGTCAAATTCTGCTTCATGCCAGGGATATTTTCTGAGAATCTTGTATTTGTGCACATATCAAAGAATGTACTCCACACACCTAGATTGTGTAGACTACTATACACCAAGGATACATGATATGTTCTATTGCCCCAGGGCTACAAACCTGTACATCAGGTTACTGACTGAATACTGTAGGTAACTGTAACACACTGGTAAGAATTCATGTATCTCAACATACTAACCCAGAAAAAGTACAGTAAAAACATGGTATAAAAGATACTCTACACTATGTCTGTTTGAGCACATGACTGGAGCCTGCAGACCTAGACAAGTCAGGAAAATGAGTGGTAAGTGTGAGCGAAGACCAAGGACATTACTACCCACTACTGTAGATGTCATAAGTACTGCATACTTACACTGCAATGAGTGAATAAGGTATATTTTTCTTTCTTCAATAATAAATTGATTTTTTACTCCGCAAACTTTTTTTTTTAATTTTTTGACTCTTTTTGATGTTTTTGTAATAACAGTTTAAAAATAATTTTACAAACTCTACAAAAATTTTTGTCATATTTTAGCTTATCAGCTTTTTACATTTTTAAGCTTTTTTTTTTTCCACTTAAACTTCCTTGTTACAAACTAAGACACAAACAGGGTCATCAATATCTCTGTCTTTGACCTTCATCTACTTCCGGTTCCACTGGAAGGTGTTCAGGCAGTGGGACCTGTGTTCTGCCACCGCTTTTAACAAAGCTGTCTTGTGCAACAACTCCTGAAGGACCAGCTCAAGGCTATTCTATAGTTAACCTTTTTTTCTAAGTTAGAAGAGTAGATTTTTAAATAATGATAAAGTACAGTAAATACCTATACCAGTGTCATAGTCATTTGTTATCATCACCAAGTATCAGGTGCATAATCATGTATGCAGTACTTTTATTTAACCAGCAATCACAGAAGATTTTGTTCATACCAGCCTCAGCACAAACATGAGACTAGCGCACTGCGCTACTGTGTGATGGCTACAGCATCATTAGGTGATAGAATCTATTGTAATCTCATGGGGCCATCATTACCTGGACAGCCTATTATTGACTGAAATATTGTTATATGGTGTAAGACCATAAACACATATTTATAAATGCTAAAATGAATATAGTTTCAGGGCTCAATTTAAACATCAAAAGTGAGGCATAAAATTAAGGCTGGTATGTCTTCTCTTGTCACCTACCACCACTCCCTACTTTCCAAAGTCAATAATTTTACTTCTTTGGGAGGAAAGTCATCTTATTTATTTCCCTAGCAGTTTACTAATAAAACTCCACACAGTTCTGTAAAATGGAAGAAAGTATAGATCTTTTCCTAGTATGTAGAGTTCTGAGTAAATTCAAGAACCATTATTCATAAGAGATCCCTTAACCAGTTTAATCTACATTTTTAGTTTCTTCTCTCACCTTTAAATAGCACTAACAGGACTAAAAGCATTAAGTTCTTGGGCTATTAGTATTACTGGAAAGACCAGGCATTTCAAAGACCTGGATCCTTGTCTCCATCACTCATGCTGATGACCTTGAAATATTAGTTCCTCACTGGAGCCTTCAGTTTCTTCACAGGCCAAATGAAACCACTGACTACATGATTTTCTAGATTTCTTCCAACTTTGGGGGCTAATGAGAAGAGTTTTCTTTTTCACCTCCTCATCCCCACTAGACCTCTTCTCTTCTCTTCTTTTCCTTTTCAAGAATTAGAATAGGGTAAGACACTGTGAGTTCTGGCTCACCATTGAGGCACTTCAAGGGATGAGGAGGAAAAGCCTACAAGGGACTCATTATACACTACTTGTATTTGTATTTTTTTTTTGTTTTGTTTTGAGACATGATCCGCACTGTGCTTGATTTTACTATCCTCCTGCCTCAAACTTGTGTAACAGCTTTTGAGAAGACAATATTCCTTGTTCATAAATCTTGGGCTTGATCTTCCATACCTAAAGGGATGGGAAGGATGGCAAGAGCAAAACAGAATGAGTGTCTGATGGGCTGTATTCCTTCAGGGTCAGATATCCGCCTGTTAATCCACCAGGCCTTCCTTCCTCAATGCTGACAAAATGATTTTAAGAAAGAAATTTCTTCTTTTTAGCTATTTCTATTTGCCACAGAAGGGTGCTTCTAAATATGAAAGAACAATGAAGCATGGATCAGTCAAAATTTAGACCAAGATCAATAACAGTGTTTGGTTTTCTTACTAAGTTCTCTTGATCTGTCCTGTCATTTTGGAATTCCAGTTGCACTGAAAATGTCTATGTTGTCACATGGTTCAGGAGTTAAACATTATCATATTTTGCATCACACATTTATTGCTCCAGACTTTTAAAGTCTGAGTTAGTCTTTTAGTTTTCCTTCATAATTTCCGTAAGACTCTCAACGTACCAGGAGCATACATTATTCAGTTAGCTGTCAAATGACTGCAACTCTATTTCAGTAAGAACTTTTCCTTGGATGTCCTCCTTTAAAAATATCTTTTTTTTTATTTAAGAGAAAATAGTTACATAGGCTAGAAATAAAAGTCAAAAAAGACAGACAAACAACAACAACAGATCTGATATGATAACATTGTAGGTTTACACACTGAGGTGGTTGAAGTTTGGCAGTAGTTACAATATTGCATATCATTACCTTCCTAGGGGTTGGGGATATTGACAGATATAGACATGTAAGATTCATCAATTCAGGTATATTAACTTTTCTTTTT
>RJWM01008676.1:0-71673 GCA_004363535.1 Dasyprocta punctata
GACTTCCACTTCAGATTGCAGTATTTCAAAATTAGAAGAGGCATCTTTCAGGAATAAAAGCAGTAATTAAGGAGAAGCACAATAAATATTTACTAAGGCTGGCATGACCTAACAGTGGCTAAAAACTAGAAAGGCTGAGAGAAGAAAAAAATGGGGAAAATTAAGTCAGTTGATTAAACACACAGTCATTCTGACAAGTGATACCAAATAAACTTTGGCAAATACCCTGACAGATGCTTGCAATACTACCCAGGTGTATTGGCTTGATCTTGTGTCTCCCCACCCCCCACCCCCTACCCCCACCCCCCGCCAAAGCCCCATGTAATTTGGGTGGGAATGAGTCTGGCATTCGTGACTGGCTTGTTGTCTGGTGCTGGAATTGATGTCGTGAGTGCTGCACCTGCCCTGGGGTGGAGCTGACTCACTATGTAAGGGCAAGAGGAAAGCGTGCTTTGCTGTTTGGCAGCCACCACGAATGGCCACCCTGGCATGCCATGCTGCTTTGGAGTCAACTAAGTATGGACTAAAACCCCAGAGAATTGTAAGAAATAAACCTTTCCTTCCCTAATTTTGGGCGTCAGGTATTTTGTCTCAGCAACGAGTGAAAAGTAACTAAGACACCAGGTAAAGATTCACTGTGAAAGAGGAGGCAGGAGAACTCAATTCCATAAGAGTCTTAACTTGCAGCCCACTAAAAATTAACAGAAAGAATATGGGTTTGGGAATCAGACTGATGAAGTCCAAAGCATCTGGACATGAGTTAACCAACTCAGAGCCTGCACGACTGCCCAGTTTCTTACCTGTGAAAGAGTTTATATCACTCATCCCAAACAGTTGTACTCAGTGCTAAGGAAAATACAATTTGTAAATCTCCTGGCACAATGCCTAATGCTTAGCAAATACTCAACAGATAAGAACTCATTATTAGTAGTAATTATATGACAATGACAAGTCATTTAATGTCTCTAGGAACCCTGATGTATAATTTGAGATAATATCACAGCACATGAACATCCCCAAAACCAGGCAGAAGATACCCTAGGCACTTGATAAACATTAATTTCCTACCACACTCCCTGGCCATCTGTGGTTGCCAGCACCATGGCCCCCCTCAAAGATGTCTGCATCTTAATCTCCAGAATTTGTAAATGTTAAATTACATGACAATAAAAGAGTTAAAGTTGCTGACAGAACTAAGATTAGCTGACCCTTAAAGAAAATACCCACGTCTGTTCAGGCCAGCCTTGTATATACGTGAACACCCTACAAGTAGAAGAGAAAGATCAGAGTAATGGAGAAATCACAGTGTAAAGAATTCAGCCTGGTATCCCTGGTGTTGGAGATGGAGGGATGGCGCCTCAAGTCCACAAATGTGGGCCGGCTCCAGACACGGAAGAGGTAGGGAACGGAGGCTCCCCTTCAGCCCTCAGAAAGGACCAAAGCAGCATCTATGCCTTGATTCTAGCCCAGTGGAAGCCACTGAGATTTCTGTTCTCTAGGATTTGAAGACAATAAAGCTCCCACATTTGTGGTAATTACAGGATGCACAAGAAACGAATACATGCTGCTCCCAGATTTTCAGTTTCATTTCAAATGGTTCTCAAAGAACACCTGAGTCTGAAAATTGAAAAAAGAAAAAAAAAACAAAACACTTTCGGTTCTTCGGTATATATGCAGCTCTTGCTAAAAATGAAATCTCTTAAGAAAACCAATTCTTACTGAATTAAAGTGAATGAGTGGTTTTCTTAAGCCACTTGTGTGATTCGAGGCCTCTGCCATAAAGAAACTCAAAGATGTTAAATAATGTTGCATTAACATATTGGACCAGCCAGGGATGTAGCTCAGCGGCATAAGCGCCTGCCTGGCAAGCGCAAGGTCGTGAGTTCAATCCCCAGTACCAAACAAACAAACAAACAAAAACCATATTGGACCAACAATGTTAAATAAAAGATTTAAGACATGTAGCATATAAGTATCTGAGGTTCTGAGGACCAAGCAACTCAAGTGCAGTCTTAATTGTTACAAACTAAGAAAGACAGTACACCCTTCCTTGACATCTGTCTAGCTTTAAGCATACTGTATGCTAGGGTTTGCTATTGTTTGCTTATGGTTTATCAATCAATGGTTCAGGCTCTGGAAGCTTTGTTCCTCTGTGCTGGTGTTGCAGTGGTGGAACTCTTAAGAGTGTGGCTAATGAAAGGGAATTAGGCCACAGGAGCTCCCCTCCCCTGAATGGACTGATGTGGTTTCACTTGAGAGGGTCAGGTCTCACGTGAGTGGATTAGTTCTCACAAGAATGAGCTGTTGAAAAGCAAGAGTTACCCCAAACACTCAGTCCCTTCTGCATGCAGTGAGTTCCCTCTCCACGCTTCTGTCTCACTGTGACATGGCCGGGGGCCCCCACCAGGACACAGGCACCATGTTGTTTGAGCTTTCAGTCACCACAGTCATGAGCCACATGACATCACCTCCTTTCTTTGCAAGTTACCCAGCCTTGGCTATTCTGTGATAACAACACAAAGTGGACCAAAGGTTTCAAGGCAAAGTTTGTGGGTTAAAGTCAATTCTGAATGCTGCGATTTTGTTTAACCAGAAGATATATTGTTTTCTTTATTTGAAGTAGATATCCATTGGCACCAATAGTCTCTAGCCAAGTAAGGGATTCAAATTAAGTTAGTTACAAAAAGTTGTTATTGATATTTTTCAAACAGGTGGCAAAAGCATTCTGGAAAGGAGTCTTTTATGGGTTACTTAAGTATAAATGGACAAGTTTAAAGTGAATTAAAATAAACTACAAGACTATCAACTATGAACTAATACTTCGTTAATTCTTCCTGTGGTCTGTGGGCAAAGAAACTAAAAACGTGTCACTTGCTCAATTTCTATTAAGCTTGCTCGTCCCTTCCTCTCAAAACTGTAACACCACCCCAGTCAGACAGAACCACAGCCATCCCAACGGAGTGCTGTGTACACCACACTGGGCCACAGTGGAAGAGGGGCTTCCACACAGAGGTAGGTAAGAGGCTAGAAAGGGGGTCTCTGGGCTTTTCTCCTTATTTCTGGCTCACTTTTATCCTGTGGTATCATGATCAGACAGACCCAGCACATGATCCATTTGGGATGCAGCTCCAAATTCTCACTCAAGGTCATGCACAGGAACTAGGGTGCGACCCAGGAGAAGGGCAGCACGAAGAAGCAGCCAACTGGGCCTGCTCTGGCCCTGAGGGCTAAATGAAAGGAACTGGTAGAGCAAAGAGGGGGCCAATGTGCTGCAATCCACACATCAAAGGTTTGAGGCTGAAGTTCTCCTATAATAAAAAGTGTGTATCTGCCAAGTATGGTCTCCTTTTCCCTTTCAATCTCACATACTCGCTGGGTTATCTCATTTTCAATCAGGGCTTTCAAAGTAGGACAATCCCTTATTAGTTCAGAAGACATCCAGCAAGACCATGCACATAGCTCTGAACTCACATAATCTGAAGATTCTTCAATCCGCAATCCTCGGCTTTTCCAATGATCCTTCTGACACACACAGTTGACCATGTCATTGCCCTGTGTTACATCCTTCAACTGTGTTCCTGAATCTCAAAATATATTCACACTCTTGAGCCATCACTAATGCCTTTTTGGTCTAAATCTTGCCTATCTTGCCCCATTTCTCCACACATTCCTCCTTCCACCTTATACTTCAAACGACTGTCTGGAGGTATCCTCACACACATACCACTCATTCCACAAACCCACGCACAGTGCTAGACACTAGAGATCTAGCAAGGAATAACAGCACCAGCTCTCAGGAGCCGAGAGTCTAGTTTTGCACAGTCTTATGGATGTCACTAAATCCTCACGGTAAGTCTCGGAGGTAGTCTGCATTGCGACTGCTTTCTAAGACACAGAAGCTTAGAGAGACAAAGGTAGGTGCTTGGGTTCAATAACTCTTACGGAGCACAGGAGGACTTTCCCATGACGTCTTACTCCCAGACCCAAAGTTATCCTCCACATGGTCACAGAATTCGCAAACCTGCCACAGTGGTCTCAAAAATGGCCCATCTCTCCTCAAGGTCAGTAGCAGGAAGCTCAAATTTAAAAACAAACAAATAAACAAAGGATAGTCTTCTTCAATCTTACTTCACCAAAGCATCCTGAGGCAATATATTAATTGTCCTGACCCAAAATGAAGAACCTAAGACCGGCCACTCTGCAAACACAGGACACCCGCTACCTCCCAGGCTGAGCTCAAAGTGCTGGGCACCAGTGAGTGAGACAAAAATAATGAGTACGTTTTCTGCCTGGAGGGGACTTAGGTTCATATGGGAATAATAACTCTGAAGAAAGTGTTACGATCTCGTGGGGCAAGTGCAAAGGTGGACGCCCAAAGGAAGGGCCCCTGTGCTAGGTGCCAGGAACATGGTGGCAGGAGAACAGGAGCTCACGCATCGCACACCCCTGTGCAAAGCCTCCGCTGAGGAGGCTGACAGCACGGGTACACCACAGGCTGGTGCGGTGCCCAGGCTGTCTCTGCCCCTTCATAAGGAGCACTCATAAGTCCCTCTTCCCTCCCCCAATTGGGATAAGGGACCAAGACTATACAATGCCACAGTACCCTGTGCTTGTCTTTATTACAGCACTTACCACCCAACAATATAAATGTCTTTTAATTTGACTGCTTCCCCACTGAGCTGAAAGCTCTTTAAGCAGGGATAAAGTATTAACCAGCTCTGGGTCCCAGCACTTAGTCCAGCCTAAGCACATGATTCTCACTGAATGAGAACCAAACACTGCTCCATCTGGGAGGGATACTGTGGACAAATACGCACCCTACCACCTTTCTCTCCAACACACGTGCCCCCTAAAAGCATAAACAGTTATTTTCTGAAAGAGTTTAAAAGTCTTCAGTGTGAACAATAGATTATGCTCCTCCTTTGTCTTAGCACTCACTCTCCACCCCTACACAACTCCTTTTCTGCAAGGAAGCCTTTACTGGAGGTAAGAAGGTGCTCTGATAAAAGCAGGTGAGCTGGGAGTTAATATACACTCTTCTAAATCAATATTCCCAAGAACAGACTGGTGAATACCATCTCTGTACCCTGTGGTCTGTGCTGGGGGCCATGAAGGAGGAAAGCAAAACAGCTGTCCAGCCGCCCCTTGGAAAATGGGCAACTAACTTTTGAGCACCTAAGCAGAAGACAACAGATCGCCCATGACTGTCTTATAGATGAAGAACCTGGGGCTTGTAGAGCGCATTACCAAAGGTAACACACTCATTTAAGGAAGAAAACCCTGACCCAGGGTTTGGAAAAGGAAACTGCAACAGCATAATCCAGAATACAATCAAGCAACTGCTAAATTATGTACTTGCTTTTTTGTTCACTTGTTTGTCCAAAGTAGCTATCAGTTGTAATAATGTAGAGCAGAGAACTCCGACCCTCCGTTTGCTGTGAACTGGTGGTATGCTAATGACAGACATTACGTCAAGAAATTGTATACCTCTCCAGAAGAGAGAAAATAAGAAAGAAAGATGGACACCAGGAAATAAGGTCCTTCGTACTTTTCATAGTAAAACAACAATAACAAAACTAGAAGACAGTATAACATATTACACAAATCCAAGTGTGAAGAAAAGTCACCTCAAGACCTAGAAGGTAAAACACAAGTGGAGGAGGGAAGCCTGCTCGGCACCCAGAACCATGAATCACCCTGTGACACAGAACTGCAGAGTCTCTTCTTCGCATTCGGGAGAAACAACTGAGGAAACTTTCTGCAGCTTCTAATGAACAACAAGACAGCTGGCAAAGAGAAAACCAGTTCATCAGCGAGTTTAAAACTCACTTTTGAATTCAGGGAATCAAAAAAATTAAAAGCCTCATGCACTTCAGACTCACTGGAGATGCTGCAAATGGCTGGATTTGTATCTTCCTGTTAAGCTGCTGCTATTAACTGGGGTGCACCACGGTGCTTGGCTTTCTCAGTGTGGAACACACTTCGGTGCCAGGCAGTGTGCATCACCAACAGGTGATCTGTGCTCAGACACGCTTTTCTCTAAGCATGGGGCCGTGCCCTGGTAGAAGCACACATTGCTGGAAACATGTCTTTTTTGAATAAATTAGAGCAGTAAGTTTCAGAAAGAAAATCATAAAGTAATACATCCATACAATGACAACAACAGGGATATAAGTGTGAGACTTTTCACTCCACTGATGTGTGCTGGGGTCTTATCTTTCTGCTGAGACCACAGCACAGTGATCAGTGCTGAGCCAGCATAGGGGCCAGGGGCCAATGCCTGCCGTGCAAGCATGGTTCTGCCTCAGCTATGCCTCCATAAGGAAAAGGTGACCAGCTTATCATGACAACAAATACACCCTCATGAGTTTGTGAAACTATTGTCTCAGTATGACTTTGTATATTGTGCTTACTATGTTTTTTTTAAAATCTCATTTTGTAAATAAGGACCTCAACAAATGGACAAGTCATAAGAAACTGATGGCCAAAAGCTCTATGTAGGAGAAATGAATGGTCTGCAACAGAAAGGACTGACAATTATCATGAGTTCATTTATTCAAGTAACTTTCATTATGCCCCTACTGTGGGATGGCAATGAGATGGATTGATAGATTAGAATTTTACTAAATTTGATATGTAAATCTGGTCCTTAGTCTCTAAACCGAGAGCAGGGTAAAGTGGGAAGACTCAGCCCATGGGCGAATCCAGCCTGCTCCTTATCTTTAATAAACTTTTATCAGAATACAAGCATTCATTTGCATAGTGTCTGTGCCTGTTTTTCTGCTATACCAGCAGATTTTGAGTAGAACGTAAACTTCACAAAATATTTACTCTTTGGCTTCTCAGATAAAGCTGATTGGCCCTAGGGTATCCCAGCGGCCATACGTCTGCTTCCCAGATGGATGGACGTCTGCAGAAAGGGCCCATGGAAAGCACCATCACCTCAGCAGCCAGGGCCCTTCATAACAGCATCTGGCACCCCATACAGGAGGCCAGGGGACCCTGAAGAAATGGCTGATTCCAAGGCGAGCAAGATGAACCCCAGAACAAAACGCTGTTACAAAACAAATAAATAAATTACGGGTCTCTCTGGTACCCCTATGGGACTGGTTCTTAGGCTCTCCAAAAATACCACAACCCACAGATGCTCAAGTCCCTCATATGAAATGGTGTAGCATTTACATATAACCTAAGTACATCCTCTCATACCCTTTAAATCAACTCTGTTATTTGCAACAACTAATACGATGTAAACATTATGTAAATAGTTAATGTACTATATTGTTTAGATTGTAAGAAAACATGTCTATGCATGTTCAAAAAAAATCCACCTGGATACTGCGGGCCAGCTGTACTCAAAGGTGTGGGACAATTCTGTCAAATATCACGGGAGCCAGGCAAAAGGCTCCCAGTGGTCACATGTGGGCAATTTGAGCACCAGTTTATAAAGCGATAGCAAAGGATTATAATCCACTGGATTAAAGAAGAACCCATGAATTTAGATGATGAGGTAAACAGAAGAGTAGGAAGAAAGGAGGGAAAGGAAAGGAGAGACAAGGAAGAGAGACAGGAGGAAAAGAGATATCCCACTTTCAACACAATGCCAACTAATACAGAGGAAGAGTTAGAAAGTGAGCATTTTATAACCATCAAAATAATAGTAATGATTCACACAAGAAACGTTAATGGATGCTAAAATTTGTGGGGGATAGTTTAGTAACAGAATACTTAATAGAGCCTCAAAGTATCTCCCCACAAAAGTTCTAATTAATTACAAAAAGAGAGTAGTTATTTCACAATGAAAATGCCTGGTGCAATCTGGTCAAGAGATCAAACGCATCACGAATCATGCGATGGAATGACGCTGGTACCACGCATGGTGCATGGAGAAGGACACACCCCCTGCGCGGGGGCTCTCCCGCCAAAATAGTGTGGAACAGGAATCTAGTTTTAAGGCAATGCAAATGGATTCACATTCTACAAAAAAAAAAACCAAAAATCTGACCCATTTTTTTCAAAACTGCATACATGTGCCCTCACTAACTTTCTTAATTCTGATTAACCATACTGCAATTACAGAGGAGGGCTTTCCTTTTAGGAAATACACACCAAGGTATTTTAGTATTTAGGAAATAAAGAAACATAACGCATGTACATTATTCTCAAGCCATGGAGATGCACATATGCACAGAAGCAACTATCAGGCAAATACGGCAAAATGTTCATCGGTGGTCCCAGACAGACAGGTGTACACACTCTTAGCACTATTCTTTTAACTCTTCTGTAAGTTTTAATTTATTTCCAAAAGAAACTTTCCATGCCAAGAAGAAATGAAGATCTTAAAAGTGGGAGGGAGAGAAAAGGAAGAAACAGGTAAACAAATAACTACAAATACATCATAAAAAGTAGGATGATGAAGATGTTACAGAAACACAGGGGAAGGAGTTGAAAATCTGGAGCATTCAGGAAAGGTATACATTGCTGCCAGGTCTCCCCTGCCGGAAACTAGGCCCTGCATCCGGCTAATACCGCTTTGAACAAGACAGCCACCCCGTTCCTGCCAGGAGCATGACATCATTCCCTGAGTCCCCAAACCCCTGTGCATCCAACATAGTACTGAACACACTCCTACAACTGTTCTGCCTACATCTTTACTTCCCCACTGGATTATGAACCTTTTGAATCAACAGGATGGTGATAAGGATAATGATAACAACAACGGGGACAATAAAGGAAACAATGGCTGGTTATTCTACACTCGCCACAGGGCAGGCACATCACCGAACAACTCCTCACACACTCATCTCCGTTCAACCCCACGGAGACCTCACAAGGGATTCAGTTTTCATTTGTTTTGTTTTTTAATCTCCACTTTGAAGACAGGAAACTGAAGGTAAGAGAGGTTAATGTTACCAGCAAGGTTGTAACACACAGAAGTGGCGGAATGGAGACAGGAGCCTAAGACCTTCTGATGCAAAACTGGGTTCTCAATTATTGTTGTCACCAAACGGTCATCTCAGGATCATTTTCCGCTCACTGTGGCCTGCACACAATGGGCAGGGAAAGGTAAGAAAGATATTTCTAAGTATTTAGCTTTTGTTTATGTTCTCTGAGCACACCAAAACTAAAAGCAAGGGACAGAAGGGCAGATGGTAAGAAGAGTCAGCCCTTAGAACAAAACAAAAACCAAACAACAGACAATCCTCTGCACTGATAGGTAACCAAGAATAGCTGAGTTATGAAACTTAAATATGGAAGCTACCCTGTGAGGAGCACAGACACATCTGTAACAATCGCACATGAGACATCACTGTCATTCCACCTGGATGACAACCAGTGAGGGGGGTGTCCGTACTATGTGCCAAGAAAGGAACAGCAGCTCAGAGAGGTAAAGCGACTATTCCAGAACGCACAATTTAGCAGCGATAGTCACAGTTCAGTTCTGTAATTCAACAAATATTAGTTGAATAAATCAATAAAAATTTTAAAGTTCTGATCCAGTATTCAGCCTTGCTGAAAGCTACAAAATATACAATAATGGCCTGATGCAAAACTCTTTCCAGTGTTTTGATCTGTTTTGCTTTGCTTCCTAAATTGCTCTGACTACACTGACACATGCAATCTTCCTACCACAGCCTTCCAGAGTGGGGGGATTGCAGGTACGCACCACCAAGTCCAGGGCTTCCCAGGTTCTGTGCCTAGTACCGCTAAGCCCCTTAGCTCACTCAAGTCAAGAGGCAGGAGGAAGCAGTTCACAAAGCTTTTGTCATTCTTGTTTGCTTCCTTACACAAAGATTTTGACATATATGCTCCAATGCAAATTAACAGAGAGACTGTAATTTTCCCCTCCAAAGCACAGGTTATAACAGCCAGCATCTATAAGTCAAACTGTCCTAACATCTTTGAAAAAAAGTCTTCAGTACTCTGAGAATACCTTTTTCGTTAGTCACCGGTATCCTGAGGAGTTAGCCACTGATGCTGAACAAGTTCTAAGACCTTCTAACAACCAATGCTTCATCTGTAGAATGAAAACAAAACTAACTTCCCATGGCCAAGGCAGGAACTGAACCAAGAAACTTGCGAAAAGAAGCCTGGCACGCCTTAGGGACACAGGAAATGTTGGCTGCAAAACAAAAAAAGCCGTGGTTTTCAGAAATATGAAAAATTTGTAACGGTGAATAAAAAGCGACATCAATTCAGCTTTGTGGACGGAGACTAAATTCACAGTTCAGAGGAGACACTGGCGAATGGAAAAGGGTGTCCCAACTGTATGCAGCGCCATCTAGCGGGACAAAAGCAGAGCACACGGGGAGCAAAGGTACTGCCGCCGAGGGGCTAAAGAAAAAGGAGGCTAATGAGAACTGCTACTTCTACTTATTATAATTTCACAATAGGAGCCCGAACCAACAGTGACCCCAAGCGTGAGGTTTATAACAAAAAGAGATTAAAAAGGTTATGCCCTTTATGATACTAAAGAAGAACATCGATAATATGCCATGAACATCTTAAAATAGCAGCAGAGGCAGATTGGTGAAAAAATATGGAAAGTGAAAAATTATGAACATTTGTACCTCACTAATTCAGAGTGAGACATCTTGTTTGTGGAGGCTGCTGAGGGTTCAGGCATGTTTTAAGCTGTGCAGTCATAAAACTATTTACAAAACTCTGTTAATTTAAGCTTCAGGTAGTGTCTTGAATAGCATAATAAAAATTAATCCAAGCTACTGCTAATTTCAATGTTAATGAAAAAAAGATTTCCTAAAGAACAAGTTTCTCCTTCAATACTTCCAGGATTGAAAACTAAAAATTATTCTAATATAAGAAATGCAACTGGATGATTTATGCATTAAGTTATTATTGCATATATGTTTTATGTCTGGAAAGTCATGCCAGTACCCACACGTGTGTCTCAGGCTATTCTATAAAAATACCAGGTAATGTGTATTAGGGATCTATTATGTGTTAGCTGTCAGATTTATGTCTAAAATAGCAACCCTACACAGAACACACAAGGTCTCAATTATACAGATGGGGAAACTGAGGCTCTGAGAAACGAAGCTGTACAGTTGTCACCTCCCATGACCACACTGCACTTTCCACACAGTGTGGCCCTTTGTGAGAATGGCTGTCCCCCGAGTAAATGCCATCCATGGGCTCTGCACGGGGTCACTGCGCCGGATGGTACTATGTCATTCGCCATGTACCACCTGGCCCTCTGCCCGGCACACAGTCTGTCCTGCTCACACGACCACCTGACCGGGACCTGCAGTTGACCGAAGAGCTGCCTGTCCCAGATTTCCCCCACGAAAGGAAAACATGCAAAGCCAGACTCAGCTACAGCTTTAACCTCTCCCAGGTGCACCTGGTACGTGCTACAGCGCTCCGCCAGGGGGGCAGATAAGGATCTGAATCCTGTTCACCCCTTATTAGTTGCTTGACCTTGGGAAAATTATTTGCCCTTCCTGACCTCAGTTCTCTCGTCTGTAAAACAAGATAAAATGATTTATTCTTTTAAGAGTGTAAGAATGTGAGCAGAATTAAGTGAAATAATACAGAAAGCATGGAAACCAGCAAAGGCTCTTGGTAAACGGGAACTAGTACACTAGCAATGACCAGGTGAGTATATTTAAGCATAGCCCACCCGACCCCTCCCCACCACAGAGCCAACATCCTTGTTTGTGAGAATATACTCCTGTATTTTCACAATCTTTTTTTTTTATTTGAGCCTATTTTTAGGGGATGGAGAATTTCTAAATATACCATGAACTGACAACAAATCTCTGATATGCTCTCAGCCAATTGTTTCTGTGATAAAGTATTAAAATACAAAGAGTTCTGTGCCTTGAACAGGTTCCTTGAAGATAAAGGAATCCTTAGCAAGATTTTTTCACTTGCTTTCTGTACATATGTGCTCCTATTTTCTCTTTAACTACTGAGATATATGCAAAATTAAAAATCCTTACCTTACACACTTGCTGAAAGCTGAAAACTGTTTCTGAAGAGCATAGGGGAAAAGTGAGCTTGCCTTTTTGGTAAAACACATTTTCAGAAACTTCTTTTAAATATTCATCATCACCAATAGAAATTCCTGATGGGCTTCCACTATAATGAAACTTTTATTTAAAAGCAAGCATCGACGTTAAGAGACGGCCTTTTGCCTTCTTCCTAAAGCAGCCTATCCACACACGGTAGGCTCCATTGAAAATTTTAGCCTGACTGCTCACAAGATGTGCACCGTGACGGAGCAACTTACTTTTTATTTCTGATCTCCAGTGTCCCCAATTGAAAAAACAAACAAACAAAAGAGGCCAGCAGGGGACAAAACCACCCACCTTGCATGATCTGTTGTGGATCAGAGACAGTGCACAGAAAGCACCAGCTACAGAAGGGGCCTCAGGGTGGCAGTTTTTATTATAATCATCATCTCCTATGCTAAGTGACACCCACTTTTACTGTTTCCGGAAAAATGTAAGCCATTCTCTCTTCAGGCAGGAGCAATGGTAACAGGCAAAGGGGTCTTTTGATACCAAAGTTGCTGTTGGTATTCAATTTGCAATTTCACTAGTTCCTCTGGCTCTGGATTTTTGTTTGGCATCTGAGACTGCAGATTAACTCCTTCAGGTAAGAAGGCACAAGACAAGCACTCCTAAACTTCTAGTTTTACTCTGTCAAATAAAACCTTGTTAAGGTTTTAAGGAAGAAAAGCTAACTGTATTAGAGTGCACTGACTTAACAAGTTCCTCAAGCCAGAATAAAAGTAAATAAACATCTGATTCAAAACAGATCTGACAACATCTAATTATCTCCCAGCGCAGGACCCCCTACTATTCTACCACATTTAAAGAGCAAAGACAAGCACCTGGGCTTGTTCTCTCCCTGCACTTCACCTGGAACCTTCTTGGACTGATACCTGCAGAGCTGTTAGACTTCACCCCCAGTCCAGGTGCTCCTAAAAAGGGGCAAACACCCTTTACTAACTGCTGAATCCCAAACAGACTTACTCTTCTACCTCTATGATAATCAGAATGCAACAAGCAAAGGAGGATTGGGGTTAGCCAAGGTTTGCTTAAAGAACGATGCCAGGTACTACACACAGAGGAGGAGGACCAGGCTCGGCCTCCCATCAAGCTCCTACTCTCCAGGGAAGACGAAGGGACCCAAGCGGTGTGATGAGGATCACCCCACAGGAGCGGTAAACAGTGGGTGCCAGGAGAGACCAGACACTGAGTACTATACTTCAACCCACTGTAGAGAAAGAAAAGTAGTCACAGGAAATGGAACAGAGATCTGAAGGGTGAGGTATTAAAACTGATGTTACATCATTTATCATTCAATCCAACATGGCAGGAAAGAAAAGGACAAGCTACACTTATCGGGGCTATGGGTTTCTGTTCTCCTCCTGTTGTTAATTAACTGCAGCAACACAGTCTCACCGGTAACCTAACTTTAGACTTCTGTGGGTCAGTAAGGCATGATGAAAGAACAACAGAACTTGAACTCCCACTGCGACATTTTGTAAGCACGTCACCTTGGGCAAGTCATTTTAAGTGTCAGAGTCTTGGTTTCTGCAACTGAAAAACTGGCCCAATAATCTCTCCATCCCTGGGCTATCACCAGTATTAAGCTCACAAACACGTCCTGGGACCGAGAAGTACCTCGAAAATACATAGACTGCCCGAGTTAAACCTAACACCATCTGCCCACTAAATATTTCAGAAGGACTAATCAGATGTTTCTCGGAAAAGAGGGCATCTATAAATTTGAAACTCGCCCTCAATCACTAAGGAGCACAGGGCTTGTCTCAGGAGACCAAACTGTGCTTTTTCTGTCTCAAGACCCAGCCTAGAAGCCTGATATTAGGGTCTCGCCAAGCACCTCATTAGTGTCCAAATGCCAAAACCCTGGAATTCACAATCGCTGGTCACCTGGAATCATAACACTATACCAGCATGTTTACTTAAAACTGAACCGTCACATCCAGTTTCTTTCAAAACTAACTCAAAAGCAAACAAAAAACCACAATTAAAAACTAAGTAACCACATCCTCCCCTGGATGAACCAGAGAATCACACGTTATTGCATAAAGGCGTCACATTCAAATGTAATTCTGCAATTCGCAGTCTTGTCCCCTCATTTTACAGGTCTAACAACACTCAAACAAATCAAAAAATATTTTCCAAAAGTGGTCACCCCATACAAAATGCTAAACCACTGGGTTTCCTATCTTACAAAACAAAAATGCACATAGGATAAAGTAGTAAGCCTCCCTGTACACATCTGTATCCCCTTCATATATCCCAAATAATGTTAAAAATCCTAGTATTTGAGAAAATGATGTAACATGACAAATGTTTATTTTGAAATATCAATAAAGAACTTTATCAATCTGTACAAAAACAGACTACCTTAATCCTGAGCTCCCTGTTCCTCCGGTAACCAACAACTAAATATAACTTGGCAGGGAATCAGCCACCAATCCATACATTATATCAGATAATTAAAAATGCAGCGTTATGTAATCTTATTTAATGGTTACTTGGCTTCAATTGAAAACCATCCAAACCAATACCGGACTGCTGGATTAAATTATAATGCGTAAGACCTTTCTGAAGATGTTTTTTTACAAAGAGTCAGCACATCCCCTACCAGCAAACATAATATAAAAACACGCAACACGACTCTCATCTCCAATTAACACCCTTGGCAAGAAACATGGCATGAATTCACCTGACAGGTATTTGCGGGGAGGCTGCAGGGCAGAAGTGGAGAGTGTGGAAACCGAAGCCCATAGCCTGTGTTCTTTGATTTCATTTTAACGGCAAGCAAATATCACCCTTATCTTTGTTAGAGAAACAAATTCAATATTTGGGGGCAGAGGGAGGAGAACCAGTTACACTGAGAAAACAACAGTAAAAATCAGTAACTAACAATCCCCACAAAACAGAGTCAGGAAAATGTGTAAAACCAAACTGCACTAGGTAAGAATACACCTCGATGTCTACCCAGCTCCAGATCTTACTTACAGATTAAAGAAAAGAAAAAGTCAGATAGGAAGTTAATTGATGTTTATGAATGCTGATTTTTTAAAAAAATGACTGCGTCTCATTTATGAACTGATTATTGTAATGTGTAGATTACACTCAACCAGAACACTGCTACAAGAGGGCTTGAATTCAAAAGTGCCTTTTCCACTGAGCATTAGAATCCTGTAAGGTAAGTACAGAAGTAAACTTTTTGTGAAAAATCAAGATAATTCTCTCTGAATGACTTGCATCAGTTCTATTGCATTTACATTAACCAGGAAAAATCATATTAATCATATTGATTTCTGCAGGTTTTAAATGAGTATGTGAGAAGCACTTTGTGTGATCTTTTTGGGAAGGCACAAATAGAAAATGGCCTTAGAGACAAAAGATCTGTTTGGAAATTAATTCTGGGTTGTCTATAAGCATATAGGTGGGGTCTTCAGCCCCCTTTCTGAAAAAAGACACCAATATGTTATTGAACAAGGCACAAGTATGAAGATAGAACTAGATAGCATGTGTGTTACCGTATCTTGTAAAGTTTAAAAAACTACACAAACACAAGCTACTGTTAGTGCTTGGAGACAGTAACTGTAAATAAATATCTGTTACATATCATGCCACAATAAAAAGGTTTCCAGTGCTGACCAATCATCACCCAAGGATTTAGTAATAGGATACAGATTTCAGTGTTGAGATTCAGAATATCCTCTGAAACAAAACTTTCCTTAGAGGCAAGCCATCACAAATACAGCTAAATAACAACAAATGCTTCCATGTAGCCAATAATAGGTTGGTTATCTACCTTCAAATCAATTCCTAACAATCATTCAAAGTCTGACTTCAGACTACATGCTTTAGAAAGGCATTTGTAGTTGTACAATGCCTAACAGAGCATAATTAATATTTTAAATGATAAAGCTCTATATTCTGGATATCAGCCCATGATTTAAAGGAAAATATTCTGGGCCGAAGTTATCTAAATTAAGAGGAATAGGAGCATCATACAGCACCTCTTGCTTGACATGTGAGAAAATGTACTTCTTACAAGCATTGTATTTTTGATGAAAAGTAAGGCAATCAAGTTTAACACCCAAAAGATACCATGTGGCAACATCTCCCCAATACCTGTCACAACTGGAAGCATTAACGGGACAAAAAAACACAGAAATCAAAAGAACTGTGAATGTATTAGCAACACAATGTTATGGCAACATGGCACAGAAAATAATCTTGACTTCTAAAATACGGTAACTCATTACACTTTTAGTTAAAACATTTCCTTAATTGAGTACAGTGTAACTTTGATTCAGCTTCTTTCCTTGGAAAAATGCACTTCACTCCTCAGTCCAGAATATTTCTACCACTGATCTCACACAGTGTAAAAAGGAATTTCTTTCATAGAAATGACGGCCCAGCAGGCAACAAAAGATATATGTAAATCACAAAGAGCGAGTACAAAACTAACCGTAGAACTGTTCTCAGAAGGGCGTGTGAATAAAACTTACATTCTCTTTCTCTAATTTAGGAATACATGCCCATCACTTTTTCACAAGCTTATTTTATTGAAGAAAAATAAGCATGCAGTTACAATAAAATGGGGGAGCTCTGTAAACCTATTTTTGTTTCAACAATCCTAATATGCTTAAATTCCTTAAGACAGTGAGAATCTCTCCATCACCACCCTAAGTCCACAACACACACAGCACTCCAAAGAACTGGCTGCAACAGACAAACGGTAGAAGCCGCGGGTTTAAAATAGAGATATCTATACACAAATGGAATATGTCTGCCTCATCTTTCACTTCCAACAATAACAGAGCCAGGGCCAGCACTAGGCAGCAGACTTGCTTTAACTAAGGACACACAGGCTGTCACTGCATAAAGTGATTCGTGCAAATGCCTAACAGATCTGACTATATGATACTTATCATTTCCTAGAGAAAAAGCCCACCAGTGGACCCCAGCCCTCTTGATCTGAAAGACATACGCCAGAAAGGGGAGCATCGGGCTGCTCCCGGGAAGGCAGGCTTCATTTACCGTCCATCCCAGCAGGCTATCCAGGAAGGCAGAAGACAGCGCGCTACAGGAACGCTGTGGGGGTAGGCGTGCCTCCTTACACCCCGGGATCCCCTACTCCAGCACTTCCCGTGCCGTTCACACCCCGGCTGCAAAGACTCCTTCGCTAATGTTCTGAAGCCCAAGGCAGCCACCAATGAGTGTCACTCACCCAGCGCTTCCCCCAGAGGGGGGACGCCAACAAGAGGGCTCTGGTGCCGGCCTCCTCCCCACCACTGGCTCCTCCGAGGGCCTCTTGGAGGGTTTGGCACGAGGGCCTGCCCCTAGGAGGGCAGGCTGACCCCTAGGATTGCTATCTGGACACCACCAGAAAGCCAGAGTGGGAAAAGGAACGGGGCTCTTTCCTTGGGACCTCTGGGCTCCTCTTTCCTAAGGTCTTGGGGTCTGACCCCAAAACCTCCTCCAAAGCCCCCAAACTTCACTGACAACCCAAGCACCTGTTCCCTTCACCGCTTCTTCTGCACTGGATTCCCTCAAGTCCTTCCATTTTCCTGCAGCTCCGTCTCCAGTTCCTTAGATGAACCCAACAGCCGAGTTCCCCGAGTCGCGCCCACCGGCCCCTCCGAGGAGCTCATTCAGCCTCCGCCCCGATTGAGCCCCACACTCTCGCTGTCCCCACCCAGAAGTTTCCCCTGGGTATCTCGCTGTCCCCAAAGGTTTCCTTCAAGACTCATTCAGACGCCCCAGCCTTCTCCTTCCTTCCAAGCCACCCAAATTCACACCCTGGTCTAAGCCCGGCGGCGTCCCACGTCCCAGGGGCCCCACCCAGACCCCCGATGGCCGCCCAGGCCCCCGAGGTCCGTCTCCCCGGCCGCGGAGGGCAGCGCTCGGCCGGCGCTCACCTTGGTTCACCAGGCGCAAGGCGTGCGTGAAGGAGGGGTCCAGCGAGTCCTTCTCCGCCATCAGCTCCGGTAGGTACTTCTCGTCCATGCTCGCCGGCCGCCCGGGCCCGGGACGCGGCCCCGAAGCCCGACCCGCCCGCCGCTGGCGGCGCGGACCGGGCCAGACGCCTCGGCGGCACCGGCGACCCCGAGAGCCCGCGCCGGCGGCTGCTGCCTGCGGGACGCGGCCCCGCGCTCCGGGCGCAGCCGAAGAGCCGGGAGAGCGGACAGGGGCTCTCGGGGCGGCGGGCGGCGCGCTGCGCTCGGAGACCGCGGCAGGCAGTCCCGCTCCCCGGCCGGCAGCGGCAGTGGCAGCGGCAGCGGCAGCGGCAGCAGCGTTCAGCGCTCCGCCGCCTCCCGCCCCGCGCGCAGCTCCGCGCACTCTGAGCCGCCCGCCGCCGGCCGCCCGCCGCCCCGCCCGGCCGCGCCTGCGCGCTGCGCCCACCCGCCCGGCGCGCGCCGCCTCGCGGGGCCACCCGAGCTGTGCCGGCCGCGGCCGAGGGGGGCGTGCAGCCCGGACCCCAACACCGCAGCTGGCCCAGAGCTCGCGCGGGGTTCCCGAAGCGGTCACAGCAGTGCCAGATGCACAGCCGGGAAACTGAGGCCCAATGAGGTCAAGTGGTGCTCCCAAGGTCACCCGGCAAGGGATCCCAGGAAGGAGCAATAAAGGCCGAGCCTGGAGGGAGGGGAGCCCAGGGCTCGCCCCAACCCGGCTCTGGGCAAAAGGCGGTGTGGCGAACCGCTCTGCTTTCTAAGGCTCCCTAGACTTCTCTTAACTTGTGTCGTTTTGCTGCCCCAAGTATTTTCAAGAAAATAACGCAGGGGCCGCGTCCTTCCTCCGTGCACGGCTCCCCGCGCCAGCCTCTTGAGACCCTTGGCGCCAAGGTCAGTTACATAACCGCGAGAGCCCTTGGGGGCGTCTTTAACCTCAGGCACTTGCCCCAGGTTGTCATTCACTTAGGTCACAGACCGCCTGTGTCCGGCGTCCGAGGAGTGAGCTGCGAGTAACTGTCCCCTAAGGGAACGGAAGGCACAGCACGTAGGGGGTGGTGCCCTCCACCCCTCCACCCACTCACCCAAGCCTACCTCTCGCGGAGTTCCTGAGGCGTGTGAGTAGATGCCTTGCCACTGCAGACCTTGTCATGACTTGCTCCTTGTCGTTTAAACTTCCACCTCAATCCCTGGTCTCCACTGTCTTCCCTGGACAGACTTCCCAGGACGTCCCCAGCAAAACTGGTCCTTTCTCTTTGTCCCCATGGTCAGGGTAAGAGGTCATTCACAAAAGGCTGCAGTGCTCTGCTTTCATCAGACCAGAGCATCTCAGAGCTGAAGGTTTGCTTTGGGAGGAAAGGTCCCCAACCCCCGGTGCTTGGGACAGCTGGGTCAGGCACCAGAAATGTTGCTGAAGGAGTAAGCAGAGGCATGACCTCGGGCCAAATCGCCACCGTCCTCTAGGCAGCCCTCCTATGCTGGGCCTCTCTGAGGAGCTCCTCCTGCTCTGAATCCCAGCCCAGATATCAAGGCCCCAGGTGAGGAACCACTTCAGAGTCCCCGCAAGAGTCTTTTTTGGGTTTGCTCTTTTAAATTTGAAAGAGGCAGTAAAATGATATGTTTAAATGCATGACTGTGCTGCTTACTGGCTTGACCCCTGGGGAAGTTATGTCACCTGTGTCTCAGCTGTCAAGTGCAGCTGGCAGGACAACCTATTTCATTAAAGAATGTGGAAATTATATATTTTAAATTATGAGATTCCCGAAACAGTGTCCAATGCACAAATGAGTGCTTAGCTGTTCTTTTGGGATTTCTTTTTTCCCCCCTGTGGCTGTTCTCTGGATCCAGACATTTGCTTCCTGCAGCTGCAGCTCGCAAGGACACTGTGCTAACTTCACCTATGGTACCCTCACTGCTGGATGTGAACAGAACCCCCGATCAATCTCAGCAGATTGGAGAAGAACTTGTGATAGACGTAGACACCCAGCGCCAGCGCAGTTAGAGAACCTGAAGTCTGGGCTTCAGCTTATGTACACCTCCAGGACTCGGGCAGTGCCAAGAGTCCCAAAGGACAGCTGGAAGGCTCGTGGGGAAATATTTTCTGCTTTTACAACAGAATGGGAGTCCATACCTGAGGCTTACTTGCCTGCTCATGGAATTTGCATTCTAGACTGGGATTCCAGAACAACGACTTGGAAAGGGAGGAAGGGGTGACCTCAGGAGAGGAGAAGGGGACCACAGGGTACTGACCTGAGACGCTACTCTCTAATGGCTCTTCTCCCTCTGCATCTTCCAGTTAGAATTTCTACGCCAATAACGGTCCAACTTTGCGTTAGCCACTGTTTTTACTAAGCATTATCAGGCACTGTGCTGGTAGCTTTACATGCAGTACTTTCACCACCCTGCAGAGAAGATCGTATTACCACTACTAAAATATCAAGAAACTGAGGCTCAGAGCTGTTTAAGGCTTCACTTAATGTATCACGGCTGTCAAATGGGATCCCAAGCCTGCCTAAGTCTAAATTTCCCCCTTTTCTCCCTTCTTCATTCTGCTTTATCAGGTGGTAATATGAAACTCTTTACACTCGTTCTCCATCCTGCCCCCGTTCAAGCATTTGGCAGAGATGTCCCACCAGCAGCTGGGGAGGAGGGCCGTATACTAGGAAACTGACAGCAAAGGCACTGAATCTTCTGCTCTGGACCCTCCTTCTTACCGAACCTTCCAAAAGGGCAGGTACCGGCACCATGCTGGGTCCTCCAGGGAGGAAGGAGACGGATGTCTCTGTGAGATGCTCAGGAAGTTGTCCCCACCCACCAGGCTGTCTGTGGGGCACCTCCACACCTTGCTGCACACTGCTGGTCTTTATAAGCTTGCCATTCTATAGGCTGTAGTCCTCTGGTCCTTTCAAATATAAGAAAACTGGGTCTTGGGAAATGCTGTGGTTTTCCTGCAAGCAGCTGTAGGTGTCATTTGAATTCAAGTCTCTGAGCTTCCAGGTCAGTGCTCTCTTAAGAATATAGTTTGTGTTCCCCTAGAATGGAGGCCATACACTACAGCAAGGAACTCTGACTGCTTTCTCCCCAGATCCAGATCAATGACTTGCCTTTCAGTCCAAGGACAGAAGAGACATTTCCCAAACCAACTTCACCATCATCTCAGGAACCGTACCAAGTCCATGCAGCCACAGCCAGCTACCACTGTGTCACTACCTGCCAAAATCCCCACCTGACCCCCTTACCCCTCCCCAGTCTAAGGAGAGAAAGACACCTCCCCGTCCTTAGACACTAACTGCACTGGGTCACACACTGCCACAAGAACTCAGCCTCATCCAAGCACGCACAGAACGTGAGCGTGTCTATAGAACAGCTTTCCTGTTTGTACAGGGCTGCTGCTCATCCTACAAGCTTCTTGTTCGTTTAAGGGAAGCGAGTGCTATCCTAGTTACTTCAAGACCTGAAGTCCAAATCTGATTGCACCCAGGTTCCAAGTAACCTTGGTTTGCCCCCTGGCTCCTTTGCTTACTGGCTGTTTAGTTTTGTATCAGCACTTGACACCTCTGGGCACAGTAAAAGGATGATACCTACATTGCAGGTTTCCTGTAAAGCTTTAATTGGAGCATTAAGCTTGTCATAGGCACCAAGTGCATTTTAAAGTTTTTCAACTCTCCCTGTTCCACATTCCACCAATGTATTTGTGTTCCAGTTCACAGTTAGCACTCTGGCCGTGGTCATCTGTGGGCCCCTTGATGTCTACTGCTGCCCTGGGAGCCTGCTCACCTTCTGGTCCCTAGTGCTTGATTCAGAGGTCAGTTTGCAGCAGGCACCCAGTATTTGTGTGTGGTTCATCACAGCTGAAAGCCTGACCCCTTCCAGTGCTATTGCCCAGCTACCTACCAAAAATGGCATACCCTCCGTGTTTCACCGAAAATAAGACCTAGCCAGGAGATAGCCTTAAAAACTAGTCACAAATGCCGGCCCTAATCAGCCTATTTTTGTCTTTCCCACCTTACCCCTGCCTTACGCAGTAGCCACTGAGCAAGAGAATGGTGCTGGAAGATAAGGCAAGGATAGGCTGACAGAGGCTGGCATTTTTTATTTCTGATTTTCAAGGTTGATTATTTTCTGGCTAAGTCATTTTGAGGGGAAGAAGGTATGTGTCAGGGAGTAATATTTACTCACTCTAGTTAGCTGCAACAGGAAACACATTTTCAAAACTTAAGACTGAAGCTCAACACAAATTTGTGGCTTAGCACGCATCGGGAAGGATACAAAGAAACTTGTCCAAGTTGGCAATCCTTACATTTCAAAACCCAGCCATGGATCAGGAATCCTGTGCAGAGAACCACTTGATCTGTTGCTCATATTTTTCTATTTTACTTCACAACCTCCAGAACCTCCTACATTCATTGTATAGATATATAGCTAGCGGAAAATTCAAAGATCTGGTACTGTGCAGATACTAGTTTTAGAGATGAAAAAGTGAGTACAGAAAGTTTACATGACCCAAAGGTAGCAAGGGGAGAATTGGACACATTGTGCTCACAAACACACCTCATTTATACCACTCAAAGGTTAGATGCAGTTAGGGGTTCCATCCCGGCCACTTATACACCTGGAGACCTCGCCCTCTGTGTCAGTATTCATATGCCTTGAAAGTCTGTGCCCTCCTCTTGGGATTTGGTGGGTGAAAAATGCAGTCATTCGTACAGACTCTGTTCGTGACCAGAGGAGTCATCCTTCTAGACCTTCTGTTCCAGCAGCCAAGAAAGCACAGCTATTGCGCACGCACCCCCTAGTGGCCAACGTTGGATGTACATGCCCCAAAAAGTTTGTGCAGGGTTATAACCTCTTGGGAATCCTCAGGTCTCCATGGAAAAAAGAGCCCTAGACAGGACTGTAACGTCACCAGGAAGGAAGACAGAAGAAACTGATCTTAATTCAAAGATATTTAAATGCAAATAAAGCAGAGAAAATGTGAAAAAGAGAATGTGAAGGAGGATAAAAAAGACAGAGGGGAGCAAAAGGCAGAAAAACATCTCTAGAATAGAAGGAGAGAGATCAAGAGAATAAGGGAAGCTCAAAGGAGAAATGTTTCTCAGTGGTAAGCCTTTTTCTGTTTCAAAGATAAATACATGGACATAATAATGGAAAATAACGAGGGCTGACATGCCCAGGGTTAGCTGGCTGCCCTGGAACTGTCAGGTGGGTATGAATGGGCTCAGCAGGAGAGGGAGCCGGGATTCCATGTTTGACCCCATCACTACCTGACTAGGTAATCTTTTCAAATTTCAAATATTTCTAGGTCTCTGTTTCCGAGCTTGTAAAGTATAGCTAATAGCAGCTGCTCTCTTCCTATTTTACTGAAATCTGATGAGGACAATAAAGACTTCCAGAGAAAATCCTAAAAATTACTCTGAGTTCTCAGATACGACCATCATAGAAATGTGTTTTATTATTTTCCTTGATACAGCAGCTGTCCTTTATCCTTTGCTTCCTGTTCTAAAAGGGGTTATGCGATCCTGGACTCCTGAACTATTTGCTGTAGTTCAACAATGCATCAAATTTTTGTCACCTCCCGAGCTTTGTAAGATGTTATGATTTGAAAAGCACTGTTGAAATGTAAAGCATTACTGTCACAATAGTAAAAATACCCTTGTCTGTCTCCTAACCCACTATTTCTTGTCAGGGTGCATAAAGATTCACATAAAACAGTTCCATCCACATTAGCAGATTTTTAAACAGTAAAACTGTACATATATCTGAGTACTACAAAATTGTGAGAAACAAAATATTTTTGGCAGTATCAAGTTATCCCTAGTATCTGAACAGCTACCAAGGGAGTTATAAAGTTTTAAAGTCCTCTGCAAAAGTGAACGCATCTAGGTCTCATAAAATCACCAACTTGCACTTGTGATTTTGTTTAGTTAAAACATGGTTAGATAAGCATAACAAAAATTGCTATAGAAACAAAACAAGCATAATTTCGAAGTTGTATACTCATGTAAGATCACTGAAGGGGGTCATATTGGTGCACACCTATAATCCTAGCATTGTCAGAGGCTAAAGCAGCAGGATCATAAGTTCTAGCCCACTCTGGGCAACCAAGCAATTTAGTGAGATCCTGTCCAAAACTAAAACATGAGCTGGAGATGTAGCTCAGCCCAAAGGCCTTGGGTTCAATCCCTAGTACAGATTTGAGAAAAAGAATCACTGGTAGTCTTCAAATTCCCTTCCTGTCTCTGTAAATTTTATTTTTTGGGTTCTCCATAACACCATACCCTTTTCAAAAACCTTAGCCATCATCCTTATGCTCCCTGAGTTTATAGTCGGATGAGCTACAACACCCTAAGTCCTTTGCTTCTTGTTAATGAAGAGAGAAGCAGAGAATTTTGCACACCCAGGCAATTTTGACTGACTTCATCCTCCCTCATGTGACAGGTGGCATTCAGGAATGGTCCAGCTTTTTTCTGGAAAATCTCATCCTGAGAACCAATGCTTCTCAATTTTCCAAGGCATACATTTTGGAAACTGATCTGCAAAGCAGGAAAAACTCTGATGATCTGTGCATGATCATCACCCCATGGTGAGTTACCCTTAAGCGCATAACCATGGAGGCCACCACCTCCCAGGAAGCCACACATAGCTATGCCCCATCCCCCACCCCACCCCACCATCAGCCGAGCGCTCTGGGGTAAGGCAGTGTCTTCAGGGCTCTTTTGTTCCACTTGTAAAACGAACATGATAACACTGCCCACAAACAATTACTTTAAGATCTCCATGACCTAAATTTATGTGAAACACAGAGCCAGGTACTAAGTGGGCACAGAGTAGGTAGAGCATTAGGACAGAAGGGTAACGTGAATCACCTTGTAACTTTAAGTTTTCTAGAAGCCAATGAACATTGTGAAAAGCAGCAAGTGAAAACTGAATTTAACAAGTTCATTTATTTAACCCACTATAACCAGAATGTTGCTTCAATAAGTAATCAATAATTCAAACTATTAATAGGGGTTTACATTCTTTATAATTTTTTGTAGTAAGTCTATGAATACTGGTTAGTTTACACCCACAGCACATCCCAACCCAATGCAAAATTTTCAACGGTTAAAGTAAAAATGTGGTCCTACCCAAACTGTAAAATTGTGTTTCACGGAAAAAATCTTGCACTGCTTCCATTTTCAGATTTACATTTAAATAACCTTAAATCCAGTTGCTCACTCTTGTGAGCCCCAGCTCAATGCTCGTTAGCCACATGTGACCATGGTTGTGGTGTTGAGCAGAACAGAGTGAGAAGAGACTCAAGGATGTGGCTTGGAAGGAGCAGCTATCAGTGCTAACTGGATAGGAGCGTCCTTCACCTGCCCACAGACAGTCCAAAGGTGACTGTGCAGTGCTGGTGCCATCACTATAGGATGCCACTAATGTGCAATGCTCTTTCCGCCTTTCTGTAAAATGTGCTTCCTCCTTCCACACTGGGAATCATAATCTCATTTCAGAAAGGGCTAATGGGAAGGAGGAAGTGCTAAAGGGGAAATGATCAGCACCTTTTGATTCTGCCCAGGTGGTAAGATGATTTCTTAGACGCCTCATCAAATGGCTTGTGCTCTGGTGTCATTAATCATGTGTATCCTTATTTGCATGAAACAGCGCTGGCAAATGTAGTGTTTTACCTGAGTACATTATCACCTTCAATAAAACTATATTCCCCCAGTAAGGAACAGGGGACAATGCTTAGCAAGCAGTAGATGGCTTCAATCAGAACTGGTGCCTGCAATTATCATTGCTTTTACTGCTGGTGTTACTGCTACCACTTAGCTGCTACCACCACTACTACCACCATACTGTATACAGCCACTCACCAGACACTCACAAGTCTCAAAAATACATAAATAAAAAAATAAATAATGGGGTTTGTTGTTGTTTGTGTTTTTTTTTTTTTTTTCCAAAAAACAAATTCATTTTAGGGCGTCATATCTTAGAATCCAGCTTGGTATGGCCCATGGAATCGGGACAGACAGGTACAGGAAGTCAGCACTGAACTACCTTTCCAAATTGGCGGTGGGTACCAGGAGGAAAGAGTCTTCTGGGGAAGACTGGGTGTGGCTCAGACAGAAAATGCCTCCTTTGTGGGAACGAAGGAGAGGCTGCTGCGCGGGTTGGCATCAGGTGGGAATTTGCCTCCACAACTGAGTGCAGACTGTGTGGAAGACAGGTGTGCAGTCCTGTTGAGGGCCCTCCTCTCTTACGGGCACTAAAGATGTGTCTGTGGGCAAAGCTGCAGCCTGGGCACTTTCTAAAGCTGCTGACTTCTTTCTTTTAACTTTCTTTTTAAAAATTTGTCATGTATTTCATTAGTGCATGTTTGCAGTACATAGTGAATCCACTTATTGTTAGGAAATTGTACAAGTATATAACACATCGTAATTCTTTTTTACCCCTTCCCTACCCATTCCTCCATGTTCTGCCTGACTCTTGATCCCCCTCCCATTTGAAAAAGCTATTCCCATTTTTATTGTATTCTCTTTTTTTAAATTCTTTTTCCCCTTCCTCTTCTAAAAGAAGGATAAACAAGGCATTTGTGGGGAAAAGGATACACCTCAAGTTTATAACATTAAGTGAAATAAATCAGGCACTCAAGTTTAAATATTGCATGAGTTCCCTTATATGAGAAACCCAAAATACAAATTAAGAGCAAATTAAAGGATAGATAATAGGAAGCAGGGAGATGTTTTTCAAATGGGACCCTTCTTACTCCACCTCTGCTCATCATCAGGCAGAAACAGATTCACTGCCAACCTCAATATCACCAAGGTATGACCCTGCTTGTTCTTGGAGAGTTACTTACATTCTAAGACTCACAGTGGGATCAATAATCCAGCCACTTCATAGGCCAAATGTGAGGTAGAGATGAGTAAATGCATGCAAAACGCTTAGGTCAGCCCTTAACACATAGAAAGTGCTCAATAAATTATTATACTGAGCTTTCTCTCATGATGTTTTCTTTTGCTTATGCCATCATTTAATATATCAGTTAGAATCCTGACAGGAAACAAGTGATGCACTGAAAAGGATTCATTACAGAGAGTTTCACAAACAGTTCATTTACAAGGTGAGAGTGAGACAAAAGGAAACTGAGATGGAGTTCAACCATGTGAGTCAACAGTAGAAATCCTAGGCATCCTATCCCTATTCAAGCAAGGAAGAGAGTAATTCCCAGGACCTATGGGGGCTGTAGACTTAGGAGGAGGTATCTGTCTTAGTCATTTTCTTATTGTTGGAACAAGATGCACAACATCCAAAACTTAATGTTTATTCTGATTCACTTTGAGTCCACATTTGGCTGACTGTAAGACAGGAGGAGTACGTTGAAAGGGTTTGGACAGAAGGAAGTTCCTCATGTCATGGCAGCCAGCAAGCAGGGGCAAAGGGAGGAGTTGAGGCAGGAAATACACTCTTCCAGATCAACCTCACCCTCCGTGACTCACTTCTTCCAACCAAGCCCTATCTTCCAGCAGCACACTAGGCCGATGCACTTGCCAGTGATCTCAGAGCCTGCGTGATCCAACCACCTTTCTAAAGCCCTGCCTTTGAACATGTGAGGCTTTGTTAGATCTTTCTAGATCTAAACCAAAGCAGCCTCCAACAAGAGCTACAGCTGCAGGCTGTGAACACCGCTCCTGCCAAATGGTATGCTCAGGAAGGAGCCAGGGGACTAAACACGCTGACCTCACTCTTCCACTCTCTGAATTCCAGCAGCTGCCACCCATCAGCCAGGGCCAAACAGCAGCCAGAGGTCAGGGAAGCCCAATAGCCATACGACATAGAGGTTAACCTCTCAAGGAAGAGAATGGGATTGGAAAAGGTGGAGAGTAGGTTCCAAGTGAAGATGACCAAACCACTGTGTGATGTGCAGTGGTGAAATATTTCACCATGAATATCTGGAACTGACTTGCTGGGTTTCTAGTCTGGTAATGCTTTCTCTCTGCTTGTGGTGTTTGGTATTCTTATTCAGGTTATGCATCCACATGGCTTCTAGTTGAGGCTGCCAAGACAGGCATTTTGTGCCATAGAAGAGCTGCAGACTCTCCACTCATCTCCCTAGAACTTCACACCATGCTTCTCTCGCTCACTAATCAAATGACCAAGGACAGCCTATCAGGCCACTCTGAACCCAGATCTGCAATCAGCATCATGGGGAAAAAGTGGCTGCCCCACTGGCTGTCTGTGGGCAATAAGTGAAATGGAACATGTTTCCTGTGCTTTTGCTATATTACAGAGGCTGTAGACCCTGTAACTGAGAGCCCCTGTTCTCTGGGCAGCATGTGTGGGTTCCTATCTCAACTCTGCCATTTTGAAACTCTGTGTCCCTGGGTTACCTACTTAACCATTTAATTGAGTGCCTCAGTTTCCTCATCCATGCAATGGAGGAAAATTATCCAAGCATGCAAGCCAGTCAGAATTAAGGAGCTAGGAAATGAAATATTATTGTGACAGTATGTGGTACTTACAGCACCCCATGTCTGGCAGTAGAGCACTGGGCTGCACATGGTGTGAGCTCAATGCATGTTGGTCTCGTTTGTTCTGCAGTTAAGGAACCACAGGAATGGTCAGCACCAAGCACATGGACAGCACCACATGGCCTCTCCAGGTCTGAGGGAAGGAATTTCCTCCTTAATCTTGAGGGATGTGTGTGTGTCTGTGTGTGTGTGTGTGTGTATGCGAGGCAAGTGTTTTGGATATCTGAACAGGTACAAAAAGACAAAAAATACAGCAGAGCCCATGAACTGGGGGTTTTGATTCTCAGGAGAAGGAAAGCACAGAAATAATAACCCCATATTTTGCCCCCAAAATAATGGGATTTCATCGAGGTATAGAGCTACCCACTATAGTAGTTAAGATTATAATCTAAAGAGCCAGCTTCTCTCTAGCTATGTGACCCTGAGCTAGTTACCATTTTTGTACCTCAGTTTCCTCAACACTAAAAAGGAAGTCATAATAGTACCTACCTTAATGGGTGACTGTGAGGAAATAAATTAGTCAGTATTAAAAGTACTAGGGACAGGAGTAGGCATATAGTAAGTGTTTCATAAAGGTTTCTTAAATAAATAGCATAGTATCATTTCAGTAAATAAACTTTGTCCAATTGATTTCCTTAGTGTTTGGCACTGTCCTGAGACACTGTCCTCGCTTGAGTGCTGAGCTCAAATAAAAACTGTATTTGCCCAGCCAAGAGATGGAAAGTGCTGAAGTCGGCAAAATCAAGAAGTCATTTATTGATACGAGTGACTCACATCCACTACTTAGCATTCCATAGCTTGATAATGATTTGATTTTTTAATCTCATGGACAAAACAAAGCCACACCAGTAGTTCTGGCTCATGGACAACAGAATTTGCAAACTGGAAATGAAATCCTTGTTTTCCCTTTTATCAGCTTTTACGTGTAACCTGATTCATTTATTTCACCTTACTTTGAGTCTCCATTTTCAAATCTATGTAATGGGGGTAATAATGTCTTTCCTTTCTTTCTTTCTTTCTTTTTTTTTTTCGTGAGACAGGGTCTCACTATGTAGTTCAGGCTGACTGTAAACTTGCTGTGTAGCTCAGGCTGTCCTTGAACTCATGGCAATCCTCCTGCTTTGGCCTCCAAATTCTGAGATGATAGACGTGCACCACCACACCTGGGTGTAGGTAATAATTTCTATTTCAAACATTCCTGCAACTACATAGCAGTTACTTGGTAAGTGGAAGTGGTTTTCCTCCATCTTTCATCTTTGAATGTCTGTAATTCATGAAAAAATTCTAGGAAAGAGCTAGTTCAGGAGACTAAGTTTCATATTATACTCCAAAGAAATAATGCTACTTCTGTTGTAGAAGCTATCAGTTAATGAAGCATCAAGTTTGAAACAAATGTCCAGGTTATTTTTCTTTAGCAAGCTATGTGCAGCATGCTTACTAGAAAGAAGGCCCTGTTGCTCCTCCATGAATGAAAATCCAACAGGTAAGTGCCTATATTTGTCTGTTTCCTGTTGCTGGACCAAACTGGTTTTCAGTGCTATACCAAATACCTAGGATTGGATACTTTATGAAGAAAAAAAGTTTATCTAGCTGTGTTCTGCAGACTGGAAGTCCAAGGTCAGGTGAACCATTGGTTCAGTCTCCAGTGAAAGCCTAGTGGTGGACATCATCATGGAACATGAGGAATGCATATGGGGCAGAGAACACAAAAGGCAAGACAGAAAGCCAGAGTGTGGAAAGGAAAGCAGCCAGTCTTGCTTTTTTGTGTAACGCTGAGGACTGAACCCAGAGCCTTCACACTTCACATCTCTTCCACTTTTAATTTTTATCTTGAAACAAGATCCTACCAGGACAGTAAGTTAAATAGGCTAGGCTCAAATCTGTGATCTTGTTGCCTCAGCATCCCAGAGTGCTGGGATTATAGCCATTCGCCACCAAGCACAGCTAGGTCTCATCCTTTTACAACCTCTGGCAAGGAGTAACTAGGTTCCCATGAGAACTGCTCTAATCTTTTCCAAGAGCAGTACCTACAGTAACTTAAAGAGCTCCCACTAGGCCCCACTACCAAAAAGTCCTTTTTACTGTCACTAGACCAGGGACCAAGGTTTCAGGTGAACCCTTAGAGGACACGCTCAAGCCGTATCCAAACTATACCTGAGGAATAGCAGATGGAATATCTGCTTTGGAGCCCAAGCTTTCAGAGCCTTTAGCAAATGACTTAACTTTACCAACTGTGACAGTTAAACTGGATTGTCATTTTGATTTCCTTGAGAGCCACCTATGTGATTATTAAAGGTAGTATAACTGGTCCCTTGCTCCTTCCTTTCTGGTGCTTTTTCCCTGCTCTGCTTCCTTGTCACCATGAACTAACAGCTTCGTGTTGCCCCACCCTTCTGCTATGTTATTTTTGCCTTGGATGAAGTAGCCAAAAACCAACTGTAGTCCCTAAAACTGCAAGCTCAATAAACCTGTCCTCCTGTAAGTTATGGCTGTCAGATAGTTTGTCCATCAGTGGGGAAGCTAATACACTAAACCAGTTTACTTGATGATAAATACCTATCATTCAGAAATATTGAGATTCAGTAATTTTATGTGTGTATAAACTGTCTGCACCCAGTATGTGCTTAATATATGTCAACTGTTCTCATCAGTTCATTTGTCCCTTGAAAAATTAGGCTTCTCACTGAGTCAAAAAAAAAAAAAAACTATAGAAAGTGGGTTTCTAAAACTCATACAAATTGCTCCTGTATTGATTATTTTCTAGATTTCCTAAAATATAAGGAGGAATCAGACATTACATTCTTAGAAATGCTACTTCTTGTTGAAGAACCTGTTAACTTTTAATGGCGTGAGGGCAATTTACTTCTAGTTAAATCCAGGCAGACGCATGACGCTGAAGAAGAGGCTCCTAAATGAGTCTTTAAAATGAGCTGAGAATCTGGGGCTGCATGGAGACCCGTTGTTCCTAGTCATTGAATAATTTCTCCAAGATGTCACATTTAATTTTACCACAGGCCCCTCAATTAGTCTAAGAGTTCTTAAGACAAATGAATCTCTGATTAAAAAATTATTATGATTTTGTTTTGCATTTGTGTCTTTGCTTTCATAAAATAGTTTACATTCTCTTGAAAATAGCTTTTATTTTATTCTTCTCCACCAGAGATCCTGGAACACGTTCTCTTTCAGTGTGCTCTATCTCAGAGAGGGATCTCTCCATTGTTCCTGAAACCTGCATCCCTCCACCCTGCTCCACCTCCACAGCCTCTCTGCCAGCAATTCCTGGGAATTCTGCCTTTTTCCTCCTCACTTTCCCAAGTCCTCCCCAGAGTCTTCAATGATCTCGTGCTGCAGGATTTGACCCTGCCTATTCTTCCAGTTTCTCCAAATATCACTCCAGCCACACAGAAGTTTGGGTTTCAGGGAGTATACCATCACTGAATTGAATGGATCCTCCCAAACCTACAGTGTCTCCCTTTTGCTCATAGTATCAAGGTTTAATGTTAATTTGACTCTAAATTCTAACCTAACTTCCATAATTTTCTTCTTCCCATACTACTCTTCCTTTTCCCAAGAGGTCAGTTATTTCCATAACTGCCCGTGCTCGCTGAGGGCAGCATAGGCAGTACAGTTTTGAGTCCCTGTCCTTCTCTCAGAGCTTCTGCTACTTCTTTTTGTGAGGGATAAAAAAGTCAGGCCTCTTGTGTGCTCAGCAAGTATTCTGCCCCTGAGCTTCAAGCCCAGCCCTGTCAGAATTTGGATGGTAGTGAGTGAGCTCCACTGACCTTCCACAGCCTCAACTCCTCATTCTTTACACCCCCCCCACACACACACTGTTTTCCAAAGTACAGCCACTAAGTCAGAGTCTGAGCATGTAAAAGATGCTTAGTAAATCACTTTGGTCAAGATACAGCAACTGATTCTGAGTACAAAGGAAAAAAGTTCTTCTCACTAGCTTCAACACTGTCCCTGCTTTCCCCGTTGGTGTTCATTTTTGTGTTGCCTTAGTGTTCATTTAGTGTATATTATGGGTCTTTTACCCAGTCAAGACCTGCCCTCATGAAGCATAGATTCTAGTGGAGAAGCACTCACCAGCTCTACAACCTTGAAGAAGGGGTTTAACCTCCCTGTGTCCCAGAGCTAGGATCTATAAAGTGAAACTATTAGTGTCAACTTCACAGCATTGCTATAGATAGAAATAAAATGACATGTCAGTTGCTAAGTGCTGACCTCATGAGATTGATGTGAGATATAATGAGACAAAACAAGAAAAGTGCTTAGAATAACACGAAGGTAATATACATCTTCAATAAGTGAGCACTTCATACTTTTGTTACGTGAACAAAGGAACAAAGAACTGTTCAATGTGATTCAGTTCTCTGAAGGGAGAATGCCATGTGCGGTAATAAGAAATGACATGGGCACTTGCTTGGGCAGAGGGTTCTAGCAGAGTGTCAGACTGGGATGCATTAGAATGAACACAGGCCACCTGCACAGACAGATCTGCTCCAAATTCCTTCTCTGCAGCCCTCTAACTGCATATCCTCTGGCCAGTCGTGTTCTCTCTGAGGACAGTCTCCTCATCTGGAAAATGAAACCTACAGTGTGAGTTATAAAAAGAATCATGGTAATAAGGGAAAAAGATAATGTCGATGTAGTCAATTTTTCTATTAAATAACTCCTGTCAGACCAAGCTGAGTCTCATGAGTAGGCACTAATAAATGCAGATTTCTATTTCACCCTCTGCTCCCCTTCGCTAAGCATTCTCCAAAATTAACAAGTGCCTGCTCAGAGCACTCACATCACTAGTGGACCTGGCTTCAAATCCATCTAGTCTACCTCCAAAGCCTGGATTCTCCCACATTGCCACTCAGCCAAACCCATCACTATCACAATTCCAAGTGAGTAGAGCAATACTCTAACTGAAGTCTTCTCACAAATGCTCTCCCTTTCTCACAATAACTTAACAAGAAAATTCTATTCTCTCCCCAGTTTCACAGGAGAGAGAGATACTTGAACCTTGACCAGAGACGAGGTACCTGGGAACTCCGGGGAGTACTCAGCCCATTTTCCATGCCTTGGCTCCATCCATAGATATCTTCTGGGAAGAGCAGTCTTCAGAGTTCTCATTATCCTTACATCTATCAGGCCAAAATCTGCAGGTGATTAAGTCACCATTTTCAAGAAGATTCTGGATTGTTCCAGGCCACAGTGATCTAATTGATCTGGAAAAGTAGGGACCTCAACCGTATTGAGCCTTAGATCTCTTCTTATAGCCCATGAAAGACATCTGTTTAAGGAGCTGAAGTTGCACCTGTCTCTCTCCCTTCCTTCCTTGCTTGCTTCATGTCTCTCTCCTCCCTTTCTCCTCTTTTATTCTTCTTTGCTTTAGCCTTCTCTGTGTGTTCTGCAGATCTGAAGACTTACTAAATTGGCATGTCCTGGCAACACTGGCAGGGAGTGAAGAGAGAAATGTGATGCCAGTAATTCCATCAGGAGTGAACTGAAGGCTTCCTCACAGCTGGAAGTAATGTCTGAGTTCTCCTTGAATTTAAACAGAATTTTCATGGGGAACCACATGCTCTGAAACAACAATTAGGGTAGATTTCTGAGAAGGGAGCTGAAGAGGTGTGAAGTGGTCAAAAGCTGGGACTGGATTGGGGCTGGGGATATAGTTGAAACTAGGGTGTGTGTGTGTGTGTGTGTGTGTGTACAACATCAAAGGATGTTATCATTCTTATTTTGCAGATAAATAAATTGGGGCTAAAAGTCATTCACCTCCCAACTTGGTAATGCATCGAATTAAATGGTAAAACTCCCCCCCGCATAATATCTCATATATTAATATCTTGTATTCCCAAATCCATTGTAAAGCTTTTCGAGTCCATTTGACAACTCGACTGCTTCATTTGAGCTAGGTCTATGTATGACAGTCACCTCTTCTCATTACATACCAGAAAGTCTCCTAGGTATACACTGACATTCTGAACTTTCTCTGAAAGAGCACTCATCTTGTTATAGTGAAGTTGCTTCCCTACTGGGTCCTAGCTCTAGGCTGGGAGCGTATTTGTTTGTGTTTGTTCTCCAGGATCTAGGATAGTCACATTTTATGACTTTGCTGTATATTCAGGAAGCACTTTTCTTGTTCCCAACCCATACCAGCCCCTTTCTGAGAGCTGGTCTCAATGGTCTACCCTTCCTGAATGCAATGGCCCTTCCCAGGAACCCCAGAGACATTGGATGTCTCATTCTATTGCAGTTTCCAGCTCACTAGTATACACACAGACACACACACACACACACACACACATCCCCATGCTGGGCTATATTCTCCAGGAGGCCAGAGACCATGGGTGCTCCATCAATGTTAACTGAGTAGATAAACAAATGACTCATCACTATGTAGCCATGAATTCTTGGTAACTCTTTCCATGTGATAAATTAAACACATACATTTTAACCATCTGCATCCACTCACATGCAATGAATTTACACTGGGCTGATTTGTTTGTGAACTCTGATTGTTTAAAATACAAAGGCAAAGGAAACTTGTTTTGGAATTGAGAAAAAAATGCCTTATAGACATTATCTAGAGAATCTTTAAGGACATGGGGATGGGCAGGACTTAGATACAAGGCATTCTTTTCCTGTACTCATAAGAAGCATCAAGTTTGAGGGCATTAGCAGCTGCAAGTGTGAAAGAGTGTTAAACTACTTAATAGTTTGTTATATATATAAAGTGCGGAAAGCCAATTATGTAAAAAAAAGTCCACATATTTGAATAAAATTGAAATCTATGAGAGCCAAAAAGCTGTACTTTTCCTCCAGTAACTGATACTCAGGAGACCCAAGTATTTATCTCCATGTCCTTCATAATCAGAGTATGTTTCAGTCATTCATTCCTTTAACCATTAAATAACCCACCATGCTCCCTGTCCTGTGTGTGGATGAGCCCATGAAGTCATCTCCTCTCTTTCCCTGGGGAGGGCATATATTAAGCAAATAAGTTCACACATTTGCGTGGAAATTACAAATAGTGATAAATGCTCTAGATGAGAAACAGCGAGTGGCCCATTTAAATCAGGTGGTCCAGAAAATGACAGTCTGGAAAGAGATCATTGTCCCAACTCATTTTGTAGCTGGCAGGTGGAAGCCAGAGGGCTTATAACACATGGTGCTGCCCAGTAAAAAAGTACAGGTGGAATATGTGTTTACTTTCTCAAATATATGCTCTCTGTACTAGCTTGCTGTGGGCAAGGCATAGTTCTGTATTGGTCAGCTGCTTCACATTCACAAAGACAGTGAATCTAGTTTACTGCTAAGGTCTTTCTACCTCAAATAGTCTATGAACTCACTTTATTAAATCCACTCAAACAGACAGCCTTTGAATATTTTCCTTTTTTTCTGACCCATTATAAATTGTGGTAATTTCATTCAGGAAATTCTTTTCATCCTTTTTTTCTATCTATGCATGTTCATACATGTGTAAAATGTATTTGTATAGGTTTTCTTGTAGCATTTTTAAAAAGTGTGTTCTTCCATAGAATAATTCAATCCTCAAATGAAACATCAGGCAAACAGATGCAGATGCAAAATAAAATAATTGATTGAAGATTCATGAGGGTAAAATATTGGAGGATGAACAATAAAATCTGGTGATTCATGGTTGCATTAATATCTATATGACCAACATCTTTATGCAGAAACCATTTCTTAAATAGTCTATAATAATTTATATTTCAATACAACAAACAACAAAGTCTTTGCATGGAATAAGTTACCTGCAATAATTAAGAGACAATTTATATTTAAAAATCTGTTGACAGGATATCAACACCATTATTCTCCTACTGTGAAGCACTTTTTTTCCGTGATGCATCTGATCCTTCACCTCTACACTGAGCATGGCTCAGCTTCTAGGCTTCTCTGGTTGCTTCAGTAATGAAGCTATTGAAGCCCAACTCAATTCAAACTTGCTGGCAGGCTTTTAAGGAGATAGTCCCACTCTTTTTACCTGGCTGGTAAGGAGGAAAGCTTTTCTTTGCATGACATGAGAGAAAGTGTCAGGCAGTCAGAGGTTCAAATCTCAAATTTCAATTCATAACAAGGGACCAACTTTGGGAAAATTGTCTTTTATCCCTCTGTATCTTCATCTTAAAGTAAGTGGTAGCAGTGCACCATTGGATAGTTGTAAGGCTGGAGATAAAAGCTTCATCAGGTCTCATGTAGGCTTTGACACATAATGCTTGTGTGCAGCCAGTGGGAGCATTATTACCTCCATCTGAAGGACAAGGCAGCGTACTGTGACTCTGAGGTTTGGCATTTTGCTCTGACTTGTTTGCTGAATGAACAAAATTCCTCCTGCATGTTTTTTAAGCACCTACTCCCCCTGCAGGTCTGCGGCTCTGTACACTAAAAGAAAAAACTAAGGCAGGGCTCCAGGCGTTGAGGAAGTAACCTTATGTTTGAATAGATCATTTAATCCATCTCATTATTTGGTAACAAACTAGGCCAGCTGCAAACTCCCCTGGATGCCAATGCAAAGAAGATTATAAACAGTTTGATTCAACAACTTACCTTTTCTCTTCGGAACCTTGGTTAAGAAACAGAAACAATCACTGCTTTGTTTTCATGGTCCATTGCCATACAAGGTAGGACCAAAAATTCACCAAATACTTTCTCATCTTTTCACAGTCTTAAAATCGACCACTGGAGTGGTTCACCGTTGTGCAGAGCATTGGCTGAACTAAGAATCACAGCTTCCGGCAAATTTCATATATATATATATATATATATATATATATAGTACAGTAGAACAATAAATGAGTACATATACTGTGTACATAATTCAGGTATTTCCTACTTAATGATCATGTCCAAAGATATTTAACCCTTTTCTTATGCCCTTAAACTTTCATTCAAGAACACAGGCAACTCATCAATCCAGCCTCTTTCTTGTGGCAAATTACTGTCAATTCACACAGCACACCTGTAAGCTAGTAGCTATGACTCCTACTGTACAGATAAGGAAACAGAGGCCTAAGAGGGTAACTGATTTGTCCATGACTATACCCTTAATAGAAGTCACAACCCAATTCCCATTCCAAGATAGGACTCCTGATGGTTGGCTTAGCTATGATCAGGCAAAAGAAAGAAAGCAAAGCAACACCTCCTGTAATCTTTCCCATCTCAGTTCAGTGACAAACCGTTTCCTCGCATACCCACACCCAATCTATCAAAAAGTCATGTTGTCTTTGCCTTCGAAATAAATCCAGAGTTGGCTGCACCTCGTGACCTCACCGAGAATGGCACTGCATTCTGCTGCCTGTCTCTCAACCACTTATTTTTTGCCTTTACCTCTTTACCTCAACTCCCTAGAGGTTGTTCCCGGATTTGAAGCCAGGGGGCGCTGTTGCAAACAGACACCAGGCTGTGTCTACCTCCATAGCTCCAACTTCACAGGGAATGGAGGTTGCAGTCTTTAGTACCATACCCTGCAGTCCCACCCAGGCCCTTGCTCCTATCATCAGGTCCTACCCTGACCCAGCCTTTGCATAAGCCCTTCCTTCTGTCCCCAGGCTTTTCCCAGATTTGCTTGGACTGCAGGCACCACTTTCAAATCCTTGCTTAAATGTCATGCTATGGGTGGAGTCACTCTCAAGTGCTCTACTTAAAACTGAACCCTTCTTTTTATTCACCATTCTAGCCATTTTCAGCTTGTATTACCTAACTTGGTTAGCCATTTAGTCATTGAGGAACAGATAGAGAACTAGATGCTCAAGATTCTAGGTGGAAATTTGTCTCTGCCTCTATTGGTAAGGGAGTGAGTCAAGAACATGGATAATAAGAGGAACGGGCTGGGGTTGAAGTCCTTTGAATATCAGCAGATAAGAGGGAGGCAGGGCCCTCAACCTCCAATGGCTTTCTTGAGCTTTCCTCACATGAGTTGGTAAAGTGATAGGGGATAAAGTCAATCATACAATCCACTCCATTGAAACCTTCATTCTGAGATGTTTCACCTCCTAGGCCATTGACTTGACCTCATGTGGGGCTAAAAAATAAAAGAATTTCAACAAGTTGAGCTAGTTAGCATGAGTATGGTTTGGATCTGAAATGTACCCCAAAGGCCATGTGCTAAGGACTTGATCATCAGCCTGTGGTGCTCCTGGGAGTTGGTGCACACTTTAGGAGTGGGACTTAGTGAGAGGAAGTAGATAACTGGGGTCCTGCCCTTAAAGGATATATTAGGGCCCTGGCCCCTTCCTCTGTCTCTTGTTTTACTTCCAGGCTGCTGTGAGGCAAGCAGCATGGTTCCACCATGAGCTCCCTGCCATGGTGTTCTGCCTCATCACAGGCCCAAAGCAACCACTGACTATAAAACCAACAGCTCAAATAAATCTTTCCTTCTTATAAACTGATCGTCTTGTTATTTTGTGACAGTGATGGAAAGTTGACTAATACACCATACACCTCTTAAAACAAATTAGCTAATTTGGTCAGTGTAGATAATCTAAGAAAAAGAAATTCATTCCAAATGAACATCTAAGCAAGTCATTCTGCAATCTCATGGCTATTGCATATAACACTTCTCTAAACTGAATAGAAGACAGATCATCCTCCTAGAGTGTGGGCTTTATATAATGTTAGTGAATTTAATGTAACTGTTACATTAAGTAAAACACTGAGATATTTGGGTCTGTTGTCCAAATTTTGAATTTTTAAGATAATCTTAACACAAAGCCATTCCCTGTAAGGAACGACTGAGCTGCAGACTAGCAACACATTCAGAACTAGAGCAAGACCAGCTCTGAAAACACAGACTCCAGAGGTGAGCCATGTAAACAAGTTGTTGGGACTACAGCAAGGCCAGTCCAGCAGGTGTCTGGTCTTGGTGTTCTTCCCTGTTAACTACAACACAGGTAAGTTTGAGATTGTGTCACTTTCAGTGTTCTCCACAGAACACTGAGACCTTGCACTTTTGACTCAGTTACATATCTCCCCCTTTTTTTAACCACATATAAATAAAGAGGCAGACCATGCTGGGTTCTCATTGCCTCTCTACCAGAGATGTCAGTTTCCACTTGGTTCCAGTTTTCTTTTTAGTATGTGTCTAGTTTTTTTTCCTAATCTCCCAAGAGCCCCTCTCAGGACTCAGATGACTGCACAGGTTGCAGTAGTAGGTGCCCAATGTGGCAGTCTGAGCATGGGGGGACTCAGTAAGTCCAGATGAGGAGACACTCCAGGAGTGTGAGCCACAGGGCAACAGGACTAAGGTACACAATGCACTCAGTAATCACTGGGTGTAAAACAATGGGAAGTTCAGGACCTAAAGTTCATTCTTTGTATAATAAGATGCTTAAAGCTTTGTTTAGGATTAGAGAAACACCTATCAAGACGCACAGGTTTGTAAATTTCTTGAATTTGTTTGTTTCCAAAAGTAGGAACTGTAATTTATATACATGGGAGAAGGTGGGAAAGCATCTAAGAGCAAGGCTAGGAATAAAGCAAACCAGCACAGATCTATCTAGGCTCCTACAGACATTTAAAACGTTATTTAACAGGGAGACATTGCTACTTTCCACTCCTCTCACCACATCTTGCAGGCCCCTAGTGAGGGAGGGAACAGGACAATGGGCAAAAGCCAGCTGCAGGGGGCAAAGACCAAATAGTCACATCACCAAGCCTGGAGCCTGGCCCGGATGAGGGAGGAGGGAGAAACCCAAACGCCATGCCTGCTTTGTGTTGTGTCTGCCACAGTGGTGAACATGGGCTGTATGCCCTGGCTCAGGGCAACAAGTTGCAACTTCGCCTTTGTCTTGGAGCTGATAAGACAACCACAGATGACCATTTTTGAGCCTGAATTGGCAGGGAACACTGGCACCCACTCTTTCTTAGGTGCACAACCACATTAAATGGCTGCAGCACTTACAGCCACCAGGGAACTGTTTGGGCATAGTCATAGCAACCCATGGGCAAGTGGGTGGGGTGCTGCCCCAGCAAATGATAAACCAAAGGCACTAGCAAAAGAAGTCTACGTAAGTGATAATATTAACCTGAATTATATTAAGTCTTATAGAGAACACTGTTAGAGAGAAAGGAGGAAGGTCTAAGTATGTGACAATGTATGGAGATAAATGAGCTGAAAGCTGCATGAAAGAAAGGGACACAAAAGTTGACAGCATTCTTAAGAAAAGAAAATACTATATATATATATATATGTACATATATATATACATACATATATATGTAAATATATATTAGATAAACATTTTATTCCTTTCAAATTCTTCTTATAAGAAATCTCTGCTAATTGACCTACAAACAATTCTGACTAGTCTACTTATAATCATAAACTTCTAGAATTGTAAGAGAGTTACTATAATTCAGTTTGGCCAAAAATATATTTGAGTGTACTCTGATTTTACAAACAGATTTGTCTTATGTACATTTGTTCAGTATTCTGTGTGTAATCTGTAAAGAGTTGTTTTATCTGAGCTCCATGTTTTTCTTCTTTTTGCATTTTTCAATTTTTGAAGCATTTGTCTGGTATGCTTTCACTAAAGTTGCCAGCTGGTCAAAATGGTGTTAAAATTGGTTTATAAATGTAATTCATATTGCTGTTTATATATTATGACTTGAGAGTTTCTCATTGTTTGAAATAATGTGTTATGATCTGGTTCTCATAAATCATCAAAAATTGTTGAGGTAATTAAACGAAAATTCCTTAGGGTGGTAGAAACTGTTGGACAGTAATCCAGTTGATGAATAAGAAAGCAGTGGCCTGGAAATTCTCGAGTTATTTTTCATTAATGGGAGGTCCCTATGATCTCCATAACCTTATAGGAGACACCACAAAAACATTGTTCAAAATATATTTTTGCAATATGTTTTCTTTGGTCATTGTCAAAAGGTTAAGTTTTCTAGAAATAGGGCAACAAGTTTTTCTGATTTAAAGATGCTCTTGGTACAAAACTAAATTAAGAAACAAAGGTTTTTATATGGTTATGACAATTCATTGTTACTAATCTCATGGTGTATTAAATGTATTCAGAAGCACAAGTCTTCTAAAATTTAGAACTGGTATTGTTTATGGTGACAAACATTTTCTCTCAGACATCTGCCTTTCTCTTGTGTTCCAGGTATTGGTGATAAGAGGTTCATGCCAAGCCAACATGATGTCAACAGTCAACAATAATTGCCTCTAGCTTTCTCTTAAAGCTCAATCCACCTTAGCCCTGGAAAATTTGCAGAATATCTTCCTACTCATCCCCTGTCTTGAAGACAGGTCAGTGATTCTCTAGACAATCATCTACCTTCTCTCCTAGCACATAGTTCACAGAGTTCACAGCAACAATTGCCTAACACACACACATACACAGGAATACACAGACACACAGAGACACAGACAGACAGACAGACAAACAGACACACACACAATTATCTTGAGTCCTTCAACTTTATAGGATCCTGCCTTTGAGAGTCAGTGTGTTATAATTGTTAAGAGTCTTGGGAACACGACTTCTGGAGTTCAAATTCTACCATTGCTCCTTCTTATCTTTGAGACCTAGGGCAACTTACTTAACCTGTCTTGTGCTCTAGTTTCCTCATTTGTGGTAAAGGAGATAATGACACATACTCAATTATTTATACCAACTTAAAACAGAGAACTGTTGGCCCTGTGTTTTGAGAACCCCTCACTGGCCTCTTCCTGCCACGTTCTACTGTGACCTCTCAACCACCTCCAGATCGGAGGGGTTTCCAGAGTTTTCTGCCTACGTTACTTCAAGGCCATCTATTGCACAGCCTCAGGGCTTCTTCCCTAGTTCATCCTCCTCAAAGCACACAAAACTGTGACACTCTAACAACAGGAGGTGTGTCAGAACAGGTTTCTGCTCTGAGCTTGAACTTGTGACTGAAAGGTCCATGCACTGAGTGTGGTTCGTGGTGGTGAAAACCGATGAATGTCAGGAAGAAAAAGCAGACTGACGGGCAGAAGGAGCTGAGCACCATTATTGTCAGACAACAAACTGCTTAAGAGCAAACTGGGACTGAGTTTTGTACCTACTGCTGTGTTCTGGAGTCCTATGCAGTGCTGATTTAGAGTAAGCGCTAAGGAAATTTACATGAATGAATCAATGAGTGTATCAAATAGAAAAGAAAAATTTCCAAAGTAAAACTACGAAGACAGTGTATATAAGATGAAACTGGTAAATGAGGTCCTCTGAGTTCTGCTTGATCACAGTTAGCATATTGGTTTGTAAGAATGTGCAGGTTTGTGAGGACAGATAGTCATTGGGCTAAACTGCTCTGGAAAAGTAAGGAGAATTTGGAGTATCCTAGGGCAATCCTGGCAGGAAGGTAATGAGAAGGAGAGAGAGCAGGAAGGAGTGGGGATGGGGAAATAGGAGAGCAAAAGTCTATGTGGTGTGTGATTCAATTCCACCTGTAGCCACTAAACCTTCAATAAACTTTACCAAATTCATGAAAATTTATTGCAAGAGAAGTGAAGTGAAGCATGTGTGTGTGTGTGTGTGTGTGTGTGTGTGTGACAGAGAGAGAGAGAGAGAGAGAGAGAGAGAGACAGAGACAGAGACAGAGACATCAGGTTCTATGTAGATGCAAAACCATTAAAGTCTGTACAGATACTAAGGTGGGATTCATCATGGGAATTGGCTCATGAAATTATGGACGTCAAGGAGTCCTATCCCATGCCCGTTGCAAACTGGATACCAGGACAGCTGGTGGTGCAACTCAATCTGAAGCCACAGGCCTGGGAAACTGGGAGCCTCTGGTATAAATGCCAGAGGCCAAAGTCCTGAGGATATTCTAAAGGATAAAGAGTTCTAAGTCTGAAGGCAGGAAATGATTGATGTTCCAGGAGACTGAACAGAATTTTCCCTTCTTCCCTGTTTTTGCTCTGTCTCTACCTCAAGTGATGCATACCATTTTGGTGAAGGTACATGTTCTTTAGTCAGTCTACTGATTGAAACACTGATCTCTTCCAGAAACACTCTCTTAGACACACCAAGAAATAATGTTTTAGCACCTATCTGTGCACTTTCAACCAGACAAGTTAATAAATGTAACCATCCTAGTATTTGTATGTGTGCCTTAGTCTGTTTCTAACAGATCTGTGGCACTTTTAACAAAGTACTACAGGCTGGGTAATTTATAAATAGGACTTCACTTGGCTTATACTTCTGGAGGCTGAGAAGTTCATTAGCATGGCACTAGTACCTGGAGGTGGGGGACTTCTCATTTGACTGTGACCTGGTGGAAAGGCAAGCAAATATTTGCAAAATCAAAGAAACTTGCTTTTATGAGGAACCCACTACTATGAGAACACCATTAATCTATTCATGATGGCAGAGTTCCTATGAACTCATCATCCTTTACAAGTCCCACTTAACGTTGTTACAATGGCGAGTAAATTTCACATGAGTTTTGGAAGAGAAACTCATGTCACTGCAGTGTATGTGTGAATACCCCCAAAACAGGGAGTGAGCTTGCTTTCGAACTCAGGTCCATATGATGTACAATATGAGGACACAAAGTAAAACCTAAGGAGACAGAAAAGCACTGAGAAAGGGGACAACAGGCCTCACAGGATATGCACAGGCAGGTGTTCAATTTCTACAGGGCAGGGCAGTAGCAAGGATATGTCTGACACCATAAGGCACAGAGGACCACATCTAGTAGATAGATTGCTTGACTAAAGAAGCCAGTATTGATGTTTAGGGTCTGTGTGGACCCTAACAAAAGGGAAGAGAATGAGCTCAGGGAGACACTGTCTCTGTGCAGTGCAGACTGAATGGACCCAGCCAGTAAACATGAAAGAAATGCAGACAACTCTGGGCTGAGTTAGGTGAGAGGCCAGAACTGGGAGCAGAAGAGGTCCCTCCACCTTACTTAGTTCCTTTGATACTCACTTCTCATAAGGACCTCTGCTTCTCAAAACTGATACAGGATCACATTTGTCTATGTGCTTCTTTAGTCTGTTAGAGTACCCACTGGTATCAAAACACTAATAAATGTTTGTTGAATGAACAAATTAATGGAGATGCTTTTGCATATAAAACAAGATATGTTGCTTAAAAATTCAATTTGTGCTCAGTTTTGCAGATGCACATCTGTTTCAATAGTAGGTTATTTTAATTACGTTCGCTGTTTCTGTACAGCATTTATGAAGTGGATGGTGACAGTAATATAATTAGACTAATCAGTGTAAAAAGCTAAATAGGATTATTGATGTAAATTTTGACCCTGAATTAAATGATATTACTACCACAATTGAGAACATATTAAGAGGCAGTGTGGTCCAATACGATGATCACGTTACCTGGGAAAAACTACCTCCATTTTAATACTAGTTTGGGCTCTTACTATCTTTATGAACTTGAGCAAAGTAGAAATTTTCACTGGTTATATGACAAAAGTAATAGCTACTCCCTAGGATGTGAGGCTTGTGAATAAAATTATGGGCACGTGGTTTAGACCAAGAAGTTCCCCCCAAAACTCTCATGTGCTCAGATCTGGGGCTTTAGGAGAGTGGTTGGATCATGGGGGCATGGTGCTCCTTGGTGAACTCATCCACCAGTGAGTTAGGTAACTGACATACTACAGAAAGGGGATGCCTGGTTGGAAGAGGCGAGTCACTGTGTGTGTGACCTGGAAGTATATATCTCCCTGCCAGGATCCTCGCTTCCTTCTCTACTTTCTGACTGCCATGATGTGAGCAGCTTTTCTCTGCCTCGACTCTTCCACCATGCTGTTTTCCCTTTGGAGCCGGACAACCATGCATGGACTGAGATCTCTGAAACTATGTGCCAAAATAAACTGCTCCTCCTTTCAGTCTTGGGTAACAGATACTGTGTCTCAGTAAGGAGGAAAGTGACTAAGACACATGGTGTGCCAGTCAGATTACTCTAACTTCAGGTAATGTCATTCTTGAATTCAAGTGTTTAGTGCTTGTGAACATGATGTGGAGACAGGGAAGTGGTTCCAGGAAGTGGCTTCCAAACCCAAATCTAAGCATCATGAATGATAGGAGCCTCCACTCCGTTTGACTTTCATCCAAATCCCGTGACCCAGTGTTTGACTAGATTCAATGTGAAGTCTGATACCAAGCACTGAAATAATATTTAATACCAGCATATTGTGCCACTGAGTTCTGCCATAATCTGTTTTCAGATTTGCTGAAGTTTTCTTTCTGATTTTATCAGCAATTATTTAAAATGAAGTGGGCACAAGGCAATTGAATTACTGGATCGTTGACTCTCATATCCTGGTAGACAATGAAAAGTAAATGTGATTTTTGCAGTTATGTGTCAACTACTCCATGTTGCCATGGGGAGAAGCAGCCCTGGCCTAAAAAGGAGATTTGGGAAAGGATTTGAATGGAAGGGAACCTGGGTGCAGCTCTTGACTCACACATTGCTTTATGTTTGAAAGACTTATAGGACCCCAGCATTTTATAAATCAGCTTTTCATCGTTTTTGCAGTACATATTCATATAAATCAAACTGCCCATCACTAATGATATATGTACACATACAGTAAATCAATCCTTTAAGGCAAAATTTTAAAATGTCTTCTCCTCCCAGTAATTCTTCAAGGAAGAAAGATCAGGTGAAGGGCATCCCCTTTAAGGACAGAGAAAACTGGACTAATTTTCACTCCAGCATACAGCTGCCTCATTGGTAAAATAGAAACCAAGTCCTCCCAGGTGAACTTTTTATGAACATTAAAAGAGATGGTAATAGGCGTAACCCACTCAGCCGTTCCCAGTTCTTGTCCCTGGTACAGGTGCAGCTTATTCATTCATCTGTTCAATAAATAATATTCAAGTCAGGCACCAGCATAGATGGAATAGATTGGATTATTCTCAATTATTTACTTTTCCCTGTAAAAAGATCATACATCTTGTCTGTATCTTTGAATGTGAAAACATGCAGAGCCCACACGTTCAAATGCACCATTGTTCAAATGAAGCATTGTAACTCCCTGTGGCTGGGGAACAGAGAGGGTTTAGACCACAGCAAATGCTGATGATGTAAAACAGATTCTGTTTTCTGCCTCAAGAAGGAGGCGGGAGGCTCACAATTTCGAGTCTAGCCTGAGAAATGTAGACCTTTTCTCAAAATGCAAGTGTTTTCCGAAGGTGGGGAGTTGGGGATGTAGCTCAGTATTAAGATCCTGAGTTCAAAAGAAAGTTACAATCAAAATAGGAACACAGATATTAGACAAGTAATCATCGTAAATTATTTGAGGTTTGTATCAGAGAAGGTTCTCCAGAGGAGCATATTTACAAAGTCTTGGCTCAAACACTTGTGGAGACCCTGAGAGACCAGACTCTAATCACAGAGGTAAACAGGCTGGAGATGCAGAAAAGAGTTGAAGTTCAAGTCCAAGGGCAGTCTGTTGGTGACATAGGAAGAATTGATGCTGCAGTTAAAGTCTAGAGACAGTTTGCTGGAGAATTTCTTCTTGCTCCAGGAAGGACCAACCTTTTGTCCTATTCAAATCTTCCACTGACTGGATGAAGCCATATCAACTTTACAGAGACATCCATGATAAAGTTTGACCAAGTATCTGGGTAATGTGGCCCAGTCAATTTGCCACATGAAATCGTCAGTCACAGGACCCCACGCTGGGCCAGGGAGGGACAGTAGGAGAATACTACAGCTGTCTTCCATGTAGATTCAGTGGCCACACATGAGGCTGCAAGTTAGACCATGTCCTGACTTTCCAGCACATAACCTGTGAGGCTGAACTGGGGTCTCTCCAGCATGCCCACATTCTAATCTCCAGAACCTGGGGATTCTTCACCGTATAGTGCATGGAAGAATTAAGGTTTCAGGCAAAATCAAAATTGCTATTCAGCTACCCTTAAAGAAGTTATCCTGGATTATCTGGGTGAACTCAACGTAACTGTAAGATCCCTCTACAGGTGGAAGAGGAGTTCCATCAGAGAGCGACTGGAAGATGCTACACTGTGGGTGTTGAAGAGGAGGGAAGCAGCTGCGAACCAAGGAATGCAGGAGGCCTCTCTGGAGCTAGGTGGAAAACAAATGCTAACTCCCCTCAAGCCTCTAGGAGGAACATAGCCTTGACTTTGCTCAATGAGACACATTTTAGATTTCTGACCCTTTCAAGTTTTAAGATAATAAATTTTTGTTGTTTTAGGCTATTAATTTTGTGGTACTCTGTTATAGCAAAAACAACATCCTACTACAAATCTGGCCCTCTATCTCTCTCTAGAATTTCTTGCTTTATTTCAAGGAACTACTTCCTTTTTTTTCTGTAAAATACGCTTTCATTTGCTCTTCATTTTAGTCTTCCTATACATCAAGTGTGCAGGGTGAATAGACTCCATCAGCTCAGTATCCAGTTGCTGGTAGCAGGATCAATGAGACAGACTCATTGAGGTGAGAGAGCAGAGGGTAACCAATGATCTCTAGCTCCTGTGTCATCTTATAGTGGACAGCTGGGGTTCAGAAGCAAGGAGAAACTTTCTTTCAGCAGTTCAGCCAGGGAAAGCAGGGCTGGACCCCAGTCTCTGAACCCAGGATGGAGGCGCCTTCCTTGAAAACAAATATAACTCACATTCAGGCCTCCAGGGCTCACAGAGCCAAGTGCAATGCACCGGGATGCTGGTTATCTGGGGCAAACGTAGTGCTGGGGAGATGGGAGATATTATCTCCAGGAGCAACTTCCTGCAGAGACTTGGAAATACAGGGCACATGCCTCAAGAAGCAATGCCCCTCTTTGTAAAGGATTCAAGCAGAACCGAGAGTGGGTGTGTGGCCAGGTGGGACTCCATCACTGGGTGACAAGAGGTTTGCACAAGCGGACCTCAAGGCCCTTTCACCCTCACTCCCCAGCCTCAGTGACTGCAGGTGTAGGAAGGCCATCCTCCCTGATGGGCCTCTGAAGCTTATGACTGTCTCTTTTCCTAAACCTCCCTGCCCTCCCTTTCAACAAGCCTGCAGGAACAGCTCTCAACTTTGTGCTTTGGCATTGCCATCTTTGTACCTTGCCCTCCTCTCTTCCAGGCCGCTGGGAGATATATTCGTCTCACTTCAAAAGGCCCTTGGCAGTCGGCCGCTGTTGGGTGACAGACACCATGCCAGGGCTGATCTCGTTTATGAGCGGCCCTCTCTGAGGCTCAGATCTGGCTTGCCCAGCTCCAATCAGAGACTCCCGCGGCTTCTGGTTGGCCTGCCGTGCTGTCTCCATCCCACCACGTCACCACTACCTTTGTCTCCTGCAGAAGAAAAGCTCAGCATGGCACCTCTGACGGTGGGGCCAGGACAAACCCTGATGATCATCAGACCTGGGCTCCATAGGGTTGTTTTCAGCTCTCTATAGAAGCCTCAAAGCAACCTTGGAGACTTCTGTGATGTTCTGCCAGGAAGGAAGGTGTGTTTGGGACCTAGAGGATTAAACAGAGGAGGCAATTAGCAGATCCCTCCACCTGCAAGCCCTGCCAGCCTAGTCTTTGTGCCACCTCAAATACCAGCAACACATTGCTTATCTCACAAAAATAACAACTATGGTCTTATTTTTTTGTTTTTCTGCATGAGAAATGCATTTGTAGGGTGATCAGGATCCTGGATGGGGTTGATAATAATTTGTGGCAGCCCAGAGGCTGAGTAAATTTCAATAAAGCAGCTCTCTCCATTTTCACTGTCCATTGAAGACCCAGTTTGGAAAGAAGGCCGTCACCTGAGCTTCGGTTTTGTGTGTCTGTTTTCTGTTTTGCATTGGGCCCCTTCTCCACGTGGGATTTTTCTTCTTCTCTTTGTGCAGCCTGTACGACAAGAAAGACGACAGGGACAGAAGGAGGACACAGCAGGGCCCTTGTTCTTCCTTGTCAGAAAACAAAGTCTCTGGTGGGGAGTAGGGTGGAGGATCTTTTCAAGTTTGTAAATTGCAACTGAAAAAAATAAGAGAAGTCCTGATGGGGAAGAATGTGGATATGGCTTAAGAATAAAAGGGGGAGGAAAGGAGATTTTTCCCCCCCAACAGGTGTTTTTGAGTTTAAAAAAAGAATTAACTTGGGCTTCCTTGTTGTTTATATAAGATGGAAAAGTCAACTAGGACCTGGATACTTTAAATTTTGTTTAGAAAATGCATTTTATTTTAGGAAATAATTTCTTTCAAAGTATAATCTGAACAGGTATAATGTAAATAAACAACTCTTCTCTCCTTCATTAATACCACACTAGATCTGAGGGTTTCTATCTCCAGATAAGGCCTCAGTTTTGCTCTTTCTCTTGTCACAGAGGGAGGAAGCTCTGAGACATGCTTTTGCACAGCCATATTGGTTCCTGTATGCAAAAACCTTTTCTGTCCTCTAGGAAGAGAGCAAGGCTCAGAGAAATTACACACTTTACCTGGACCCACCCAGGAAAGAAGGAGGGAGAGGACGAAAGGTTGAACTGGGCGCAGGCACCTCTGTGATGTGTCCAGGTGGGAGTTTTCCTGGGCCCTGGGTCCAGTGCACTGTGAGCCCTGCTGGCTGCTGCTCAGCCTCTCCCTACAGCCTGCTCTGACCTTACTTCTTTAATTGCCTTGTCAATAGTATTAATTTCAGGTTTGCATTGGAACCCTTGGTTCTTTCTCCCCAACCATCCCCTGACTCTAAAAATAGACCTTCCCCCAACTCTGTAGTTATCTCTCACTGTGTAGCAAACTTTCTAAACACTTGACGACTTAAAATAATCGTAATTCTATTGTATTTTATAATTGTATGGCCCAGGAGTTTGGGTTGGACTCAGCTGAGTGATTCTTTCCAATGTGGCTTTGATGAAGGACAGTAGGTGGTATTCAGTGGGAAAAACTGTTTGGGAGAGTCCTAGATGGATGGCGTGGGGTGACAAACATGTGTAGTGCATTTGTTGGAAAAGCCAGAAGCAGGCTCCTCTGAAATGTTGACTGGATGGAATTACAGATGTCTGGCCCCTCCAGTATGGCACCATTATGGTGGTAAACTTCTTCCCTGGCCATAGAGTTGTGTCTTTCTGAGTAGACTCCACAGAGGTTTCAACTTAATACCCAAGGCAACGGTTTTAAGAGTCATTTAGGAAATGACTGGGCCATGAGGGCTGAGTCCTCTTGTTTGGGGTTAGCCCCTATGAGAGGGCTGAGGGGCACTATCTACATCTTCCACCATGTAATGGTCTTGGAGGCAGAGAGAAAAACCCTCAGCAGACACTGACTCACTTGTTCTGGGACTTCCAGCTTCCAGAACTGTTCAAAATAAATACCTGTTTTCTGAAAATTAGCTAGTCTAAGGTGTTTTGTTATGGTAACACAAGTGAACTCTGCCCTTGGATATGAACTGGACTTGGTGCCTTGCTGCTAATGAATATGGGGATGCCATGTGATGTCCAGCACTAGGTTTAAAAAAGTGATACAACTTCAGTCTGGTTTACTCACTTGGTGACATCTTGGAGCACTGGATTTACACACACATACATGGTGACTCTGAAGCCATCGTGAAACACTCAGAGGTAACACATTCAATTAGAGATGCCCAAAATGTTCCTACTCCCCAGCCCCAGATGTTTGACTCTTCTCAGCCCAGGCATCAGCCATGGGAGAAAGGGAGACTTCCGATCAGCTCAGTCCCAGCCTTCAAGTCACATGGATGGCCAGATGGAGAAGAGGGTTCCTCACTGTGTTCCATGTGAATTTCTGGCTTTCAGAATTCACAAGCATTATCTTGGATTTCTCGACTCTGTTCAAATTTTGTATAATTTGTTTTGTAGCTGTAAAAAGTGGCAATTTGGGGACTCAGGAGTACATGCTGCAGTAAAGAAGGAGGAAGATTCATAGTCTACTGATGCCCAGGCCTTGGGTATCATTATCGTAGTCACTTCTCACGTGGTTTACCAGTCAGCACAGAGACAAGAGCCAGAGGGGGAATCCACTTCTTGATGATGGGGAGGTGGCAACCGTTTCCATCATATTTTAAAATCTCCACAGCCATATCTTCATCTAAACGAGTGACACCAGCTTTTCAAGCCAGATGCTTGTGAGTTGTGCCTCATTCTTTCCTTTCCTTCAGCCCAAATCCAATCTACCAGCAATCAACAAACCTAGGTGAATCTTTCTCCAGAGAAATTGTAAATCCTTCCATGTGGTTTCCTCTCTTTCCTGCTTCTCTGAGAGTACCAACCCCATTAACTCTTGCATGGGGTATGCCCACTGCTCCGTGACAGACTTCCTGTGCCCCTCTTGTCCCAACTGTATTATCAACTCACTAGCAGAGAAAGAGATTTTAACAGTGTTTCTGGGTTCCTATCATTGACCTTCTGAAATCCTTCAGGAACTTTCCCGTCAAAGGACTCACTATTTCGGCTTACGAGGACTTCAGCAATCACTTCTTATTTACCTCTCTAGTCTCATGACGTGTTATTCTTTTCCTCCCACCCTTTTCGACTCATGTTAAACTCTTTACTCCCCACTTTATATGTCATTGGGTTTTTAATTTTATTTGTTTATTTTTTTTGAGTCTGGTATCCTTTCTGTATTAGCTTCTTTAAATCTCTGTCGACTTTCACCCTTTATGTAACAACTCCAATGTCACTATCTTTGTAAGACCTATCCCAGTCACACTTGCAACTGTGCAACTCTTTTTCCTATTATTTTTTCTCACTCTCAACTTGTTTTTGCTTTTGTTTATGCTGTGGAACTGAAATTTGCACACTGCATCTCACAAATGCAAAAATAATTGTTTAACCTTTTTTTCTGTAGGCAATATCATTTTGCCCTAGAGCACTCATCATTACAGTTGCTGGAGTCAGTAATGGGTATTCAGTGGCAGGGAGGATAAACTCAGTCTCTTTCAATCTAAAATAGTCTAAGATAGCCTATTTGGGGGAAAATCTTGTCTCCTTTGGGAAAATACTCCATCAATTCTAAATCCAAACTCTCCATCAGAGCTATCCCTCTCCTCTTTTACTGATCTCCATTCTTCATTTGTTTTATCGGATTCTATTTACTCGGGGAAGTGTTTGACTTTTCCAGTCTTTGGAGAAGAGGCATCTAGAGAACTTCTTTTCCTGATGTCTCCACCATGGTATGGCCATTGTGGCCCAGTTTTGGGTCACAAATGTGTGTCCTAGTGTCCTCTGAGGTCTGGCTGAACCTTCGTGGATATCATGGTGGGAGTTATTCCCGAATCCCTGCCATTTTATTCTAGCCATGATATCTGCACTCCTAGTGAACTCCTCCTCCAGCTTCAGGCCTCCGTCCACCCATTGTGCACTCAAGACCTTATTCATCAGCCCCTTCATATAGCAAAACTTCTGGATGTATTAAACACTGGGATGTGGCAGCATCTCAGGGTCACACACCCGTATGACCCACTGTACTCCTGTTGCTCTGTGGGCTTCACCGTAACACTTTAACATGGGGGAGGGGAGGAGTGCTCGCCTTCTTGGGGGTTCTTTGCGGTGCCATTCCTTGTGGCAGGGATCTAGAGCACAAGTGTGTGGAGAATGCTTTGCAGAGACCAAGAGGCATCTGCCTTCAGATGAGATCTCTGCTCCTTTCTGCTACAGGAAGCTTTCTACTTTTTCTTCTCCAATAGGTGCACCCCTGCCTGACGCGTTCCAAGTTCTTCATATTCTGGCTGCCTCTGAGAAATTACAATTTCCTTGTGATTCTTTCTCACGGTTATGGCCTTAAAACTCCTAATTCTCACTAATGCAGTGGGTTCCTCTGGCTGAACAGGTTAAAGATAATATAAAAAGGTACACCTTTCAGTGCATGTATGTGAAGGGGTGTAAGGATGAGTTTGTATACAAGTGTCTGAGATGGTACATACGTGTGTCTGTGCAAGTGCACGTGTCCATACATGATACAAGTGTGCATGGTATATGTGCCTTTGTATGTATTGATATATGGAAATATGGAAAATTACCCATGCTGTTTCTTCCTCAGAATACTCAACATGATATATCTGCTTGTCTGTGTCGGTTTCCTTGCCAGGACCAAAACACCATCCAAATAAGGTTGCACCTGTCTTCTTCATGGCTGTGTTCTTAGTGCCTGAAAGAGACCCTGACCTGTCACAGGTGCTCAGGGGGCATTTACTTAGCAATTGAATGAATTAAGATCTACTTTTTCATTTAACTCTTATGTTTCACCCTGGTAATTTAGATCCATTATTTTCTGAAATGTTCAAGGACTTTGCAAATTTATGAATAAAGAAAATGGACAGCACCTGCCAGGAAAGTGCAAAGTCCTAAGTTCAATTTTTGGTAAAAAAAAAAAAAAAAAAAAAAAAAAAAAAAAAAAAAAAAAAAAAAAAAAAAAAAAAAAGAAAAGAAAGAAAGAAAGAAAAAAGCAGGCAGTATTGATTATGTCTTGTACTGTGTTAAGTATTTATATGCAGATCTCCTCTATCCCTCACAACTATTCTACAAGGTGCATGCCATTATTATTCCCCTTGTATATGTAAGAGACTGATAAAGAGATGAAGTGACTGCAGTTTAAAGGCCAAAAATTGACAGCTGAACCCAAGTCCATATTTGCTTTGAGTTGTACCTCGTCATATAACCTTGGAAACAGAATGCATTTGGGGTGAGTGTGAGTGCCAGCTGCATGGTCTCCTCCTGAAGATCCAGCTCTGGGAATGATGCTTGGCCCAGAAAAAGTAGTGTGATAAAAATTCCTGTTGTTTTATTTACACAACAATCTATCTTCCTTAAAATTTCCATTTCCTCTATGAAAGAATAAGACTTCCATCTAGAGGTCTACAAGGCACTTTATAGCAGACTTGTTTCTGCCTCTCTTATTCTCCTGCCCTCTTCTACCCAGGACCAGGGGACGCTAGCATCAGGGCCGGAATTGGAGTGTCACCTCACACATTAGAAGGCTTTTGTTACGGAGGTAGAGTTGCAGCCCAGGTGCACAGAAGTGAAGACGATGGTAGTGGAGAGTGTATGCAGGCTCAATGGATAGGCAAGGAAGGACAGAGCTCAGACAAAAATAGAGGTTGGGCCCTGAGGTATCAGCTGTGCCTGGAAAGAGGTACCAGAGCACCCAACTTACTCTGTGCACAGGATGTTTGGAGGTGGGGGCTGCTGATTGTCTGGGGAGGACCAGGCCCAGCTTTGGTCTGCTTTCTGCAGAGGTGCTGCCCCCACAGAGAGCAGGACCAGCATTCAGAGCAGAGTTGGATGTGAGCATCAAGCAGACCCTGCAGCTGAAGTAACACCAGAGAGATGAAGGTCAGAGTTGAGGCAGCAGGAAAGAAGTACTGCTGCAGGCAGGTTCAGAAAAAAAAAAAAAGGGCTAATGACAGGCCTAAAGAGGTGTCCCATCCCCCCAGGAGCACCAGGGTCATCCTCAGGGGTTTTGTGGGCTCTCTCACGGGGGAGGAGGGGAGATCTCACCTTTTCTCATCCTTTTCCACTTTCCAAAATGAAGGAAAGGCTTTCTACTTACTCCTGTTAACTCCAGCTATTATAAATACATAGGAAATGGTTCGTGTAGAGGTCTTTGTTTGTCCAAAGAGGTTAAAGGGAACACAGTAGGTTCTAAGGGACAGAGGCTGGTGGTTTCAGTGTTGTTAAAAGGCCTCCCTCCAATCCCTTGAAAGAAAAGTGTCTCCTTTTTTAATTTGAGGAAAACCAGAGACAAACTGACTGTTACAAAATGAGAACCAGTGGAATAGGCAGCCTGGGGCCCACTGTGGGCAGAAAACCGCGTATGAGAGAAAGGATGGGAATCTGGGACAGCAGGTCTCCCCAGGACCCCAGAGACCAGCTGCGCTTGGAAACTTCAAGCTGAATGCTGCAGACCAAAGGAGGCTGCAGGGCTGTGTGGGGGCTCCTGAGGTGGCCATTGGGAGTGCCTCTTGGGCCTACCTCAAACTAAACACTTCTACTTTCAGACTTCTCATGTTGAATTTCTTCCTAAGAGTTTGCTTGAGAAGTGAATTCTGGTAGGCATGTTAACACGTGGCTGCAATTCCTGCTCTCAGGGAAGCTGATGCAGGGGGACTGCATGTTTGAACCCAGCCTGGGCAACTTAGTGTCATAGAGAGAGAGAACTGTCTCAGAAAATCAAAAAGGTTGGGGATGTAGCTCAGTGCAAAGGCCTTGGGTTCACTACTCAGTAACATAAACAAAACAAAACAAAACAACAAAGAAAGAAAAAGAAAAAGAAAAGAGAGGGAGAAAAAGTATTCTGCCATTGTATGAATTGTGGTAAACACCAGTGTTGGGATCTGCTGTTGTGCCAAGAAGGAAAGAAAGTGCTGCAGAAAGTAGAATTCTCCCTAAGGACCCAGATGGTGCAAGGCAGGAAAGAAGCTTGAACCTTGTTCTCCAGGCTTAGTGTGTGGAAGGGGCCGAGTGCCATCCAGCAAGAATTTGCTTTCCCGGTAACACATAGTCATTTCCTGAGGCAGGGCAAGTGGCTTGGTAGGACCTCTTGGGTTGTCTGTGACCAGCTGCTCCCTCTCCACTGGATGCCATCTCTGATTAATGGCCCTGGGGCAGTACTAGGCTTCAAGTGTTTATTATGTCAGCCACAGAAGGCCTGACAGGAAGAGCAAAACACCTCTTCGATGCATTCATATCCAAACACTCTCCAGCCTTTTAGACAAGAGCTGCCTTTGTTAGCCCTAGAATGCTATTATCCTTTGTCTATACAGCCAGCAGATACTCTTCATTTGCGTATGTCCAGGCAGGCTTTAGTACACTGTCCCAGCAGTTAGGACATTCAGAGAGGTGAGGCAGGAAGATCGTGCCAGCTGCTGAGCCTCTCTACCCTCATCTGTCCTCATGACTCTACCGAGGCTTGGCACAGGTTGGCTGAGAGAGGAGCTGGCATTTAAGGAGCACATGGAAGATGTTAGGCCCTGTCCTGCCTCGATGGTCTCTGTACATATCTCATTAGAGTCTCAGGACAACCTTTAGAGGGATGACCTATTAACTGGAATAGGCTAGGCTCTGCTGCAAAAAAATGTATAAACCCTAGAATCTCAGCTGCTTCATATAATAAGAGTTTACTGGTCTTGCAACCCAGGCTGGATCTCAGCACGGATGCAGCATGAGCTGCTGCTCCTCTTGGCTGTAGCTAGGTCTCTCCCGGAAGGTCTAGCATCAAACTCTTCTTGCTGATTCTTGTCTCCTTACTCTGAACACAAGGCATTCATAATTCTTCCATTAATCACGAAGCCTCATGGTGCTTGGAGGAATGCAGTGCTCTTCTCACCAAGCGCACATGACTAATCATTCTATGTCGTGAATGAAATTAAAGATAATCATAGTGGAGTTCCTTGTTCTCAATTCCTGAGGGAGTTTAAAAAGTTCTCTTCACCCAGACAACGACAACTCAGGGAGGGTAGAAACAGGAGAGCCACGTGATTTGGTTTCTATTTTTAGAGCAATCTGTCCAAATTTCTGTTGGGGAATGGCTGGTAGTATTAAGCAGGCACAGGGACACTGGGAATAGTCATTGCTCCCAGCAGGGACTGGGAGTCTGGAAGATGGGACGTCAGGGCCTGGGATTGCTTTCAAAATTGAGTGGACTGGAGAACACTTTCCCACTAGATGGAGGTAAATCCAACCCCAGACACCACCTGGCATTTGTAAAGAGTTCTTTTCATGCTGAAGACTGGCATGTCATCCTTGCATTTATAAAATGTTTATGGATCACCCTCAGGCATTAGGAAGCAGGAACTATTATCTCTATTGCAATACTGGAGCAACTCCACGTTGGAAATAGATTTGTGAAAAATGACAATACTATTTCACTCACAACATAGTAAGGGAGTGAGAAACAAACACATTTGAAACAAGATTATAAGGTTTAGTAAGTTTGGTAAAAGTTTTATTATTAACTGTAAACAATCAGGTTTAATGAAGCAATGCATCTGCTCGTAAAAAAGTATAAGTGATTATTAGAATTGTAGATAAAACATTCCTACTCACAGAAGGCCTAATGGAATGAAAACAGTAATTACGATGCCAAAAATATTGCTAAGTGTTAAAATTGACACCGGGGAAAATGAAACACTTCGCTTAATTTTTGGTAACATTACAGGTTGAGACATGACATGCCTGGCATTTCGATTGACACAAAACCTTGTTTTTTCACTCAAACACATCTTAGATTTTCACACTCTGCTTTGCAGTATGATTTCACAAATTGTGGCCTGGCTCCAGCTCATTGCGAAGCACCACAGGCTGAAGCTGTATTTTCTTTCTTCCTGTATATTGCCTAAACTCAAGAGTCTGGCTTTGTTGTTGTTTGTCATAACATGAGTGATCTGAAATGCTACTCCTTAAAAGTGCCAGCTTTCTTCCCATGAGGATTGTCGCATTGAGGGACAGAAAGTAGACTGGGACCTGCAAGGATCAGTTGAACCCAATTTCACATAGTGCCCATGTGAACTAACACTAAACAAAATGCAAACCAGGGATCATTTTGCTTGACATTTTTGGACAATCAAGAGATTTCGCCTGTTAATGGTCTACAATTTCTATTTTAATACATTCCCTATAATATATGCAGGTCTCTGCAAACAAAAGGAACCTCACAAATTTCAGCAGGTCAACAGTCTGAAAGGCTCATCTCCTTAGAGCGCTGAAATCAGCACCATTTGAACAAAGCAGCCTGTCCTTTTAAGAAAAATCCCTCTATAGAAATGCTATAATTTCCCTGTTACAAAGGAGCCTTTTTCCAAGCACGTAAAGTGCCAGTTTGTTCAGTGTGACCTCTGCTTTCATTCTATCAAGGTTGTATCTGATTACAATGTAAGACAGATGAAGGGGATGCCGTACTCGGCAAAAAAGAAAAAAAAAAGTTTTAGTCTTGGGTCACTTGCAAAAGTGGTTCATCACTTTCATTGGCAATGTTTTCAATATCATTCTGCAGTGGGTTTCCTATGGCAGGCTGGAAAGATCTGCAGGGTCTTTGATGTGCTTATTGAAGGTTGATGCACGTGGGTGAACCCTGGGCTGCATTGCTGTTTTGCTTCTGGAAAGAGAGGCAGCAGGACAAACTGGTGTTGCAGAAGACATCTGTGTCAGATCTGCCTCCTCCTGTCCACAGGACATTTGGTTCCTCAGCTTGCCCTGGGCCATGGTCCAAACTCTATAGAAATGAATGTGACTTCTATCAGGGCACAGAATCATAGTAAAAAACAGTGAAAATTTTATTCATGGAACACTGAAGATAGAAAATTGTCATGGTGAAGAATTCAACAGACCTGGTATTTGAAACCTTGTTCTACTACCTAACAGTTAGTGCAATTATTCTGTGTTATTTTTATTATGCAATGTCACTTGTAAGTGACCTTGGGTGAGTGAATGAACTTGCTGAGTCTCAACTTTGTCATCTGCTGCACAGAGTTGTCAAAAGTTAATTGAGATGATGGGTGTCACTCCCTGGGCATGGTGTACAGGATATAGCAGGTGCTTAGGAAAACTCAGGTATGGTTATTTGTAGTTACAGAATTTTTAAGAAGGAGATAAAGACCAGGGAATGTTCCTCTCATTGACAGACATGAGAGGGAATATACTTTAGTGTAATCAAAACAGCACGAACATTACAGTGACACTTCCTACCTCCTGTTCTTACTTCAGATACTTTGGTTAAATCTATTCCCAATGTGGAGTTGCTCAAGTATTGCAATAGAGATAATAGTTCCTAATGTCTGAGGGTGATCCACAAACATTTTATAAATGCAAGGATGACATGCCAGTCTTCAGCATGAAAACAGTGCTCTACAAATGTCAGGTGGTATCAAGGGTTGGATTTACCTCCATCCAGTGGGAAAGTGTTCTCCAGTCCACTCAATTTTGAAAGCACACCCCAGGCCCTGACGTCCCATCTTCCAGACTCCTAGTCCCTGCTGGGAGCAACAACTACTCCCAGTGTCCCTGTGCCGACTTAACACCGCCAGCCATTCCCCAACAGAAATTTGGATGGATGGCTCTAGAAATAAAAAACAAATCATGTGACTCCCCCGTTTCTACCCTCCCACGGTTGCCACTGGCTTCAGAATAAGTTCCCTGGTTCCCAACCTGGCCTGTTCCTGTTGACCTGTCCAACTGCATCTGTCACTCTTCCTACTCCTCATTCTGATTTGGTACTATGGTCCCTGCTGTCCCTTTGACACTTCAAGGCATTGGCTTCTCCTTCTGCCTAGACTTCTCTCCACCAGAACTCTCCTGATCCCTCTTTCTCTCTGTTCACATCTTTTTTCCAGAGAGACACCCTGATCATCTACTTTCCCCTTCTACGTATGTCTCCTTTGACGGTGAGCATCTTCTTGTGTCTATGGCAGTTGCCACTCCTGGTCATTCTCCTTTCTGTTTTTTGAAACGTTTCCTGCTTATCTTCCCCCAAAATCTAGCCCCTCTGAGCTCAGGTGCTTTATGTGTATTGTTCATCCTTGTGTCACCCAGTCCTAGTACAAGCCCTGGCAGAAGGTAAGTGCTCAATCAATGTTGGATTAATGAATATTGATTACTTGCTATGTGCCGGGCACTGGTTAGGGTATCTGGGATTCAGAGATGAATAGCTGTATTGTTCTCAATATAGATTAATATTGCAAGAGAGATAAGCTGCAGATATGCAAGAACAAAAGAAAGACAAAGGAATTTAAATAAAATGGGCATGATACTGGGGGTGGCAAAGACAACCCAAGGTGGCCAGTAAAACCTGAATGTTCAAAACCATGCACCAAATTGTAATGCCATCTCACCAGTGCATTACCTCAGGTAAAAATTGATTATATTTGAGTTCTTTGTAAACAAATTAATGTCACTGTTGCTTCATGTAAAGACAAGCATTTGTGTTCGCTCCTTTGAAACTCAGAGCCTCTATCAAGATGTTTTTTTTCTTTTTCCTACCCCCACATAAAAAGCCCAAGACCTTCAAATTCCAACCTCAAAGCTGTGCATTCATGAGGAGACCATGGGAGGTGTTTCAGAGAGTGGAGAAGCAGGCTGTGGGTATGGCCCTGGGAAACAGCTCCTGCTGCTGCGAGAAGATGATTCCTGCAGCGGAGCTCACCAGCCCTGCACAGTGTCATCAGGGGAGACACAGGCAAGAGGCTCTCACAGCAACACACAAGAAGAATTGCAGTTAAAAATATTGTGACAAGTTATATGAAGCACTGAGGGATAGTCCCAGGTTCTCGAGAGTGAAGTAATGGTTCCCAGAGTCGTAAAAGTGCCTTGGCAAGTGAGGACAGGAAATGTAATAAAAGAAGGGCCATTGTCTGAGCTCGTAAAGGAAGGGGGGTGATTGTGTAGTTACAGTCCTTCATAAAATCCTTCAACACAGTAGAAGGAGAGAAATTCGGTCAGCAGACGATGCCTCCACCATGCGCGCTAACCTAGACTAGACTCGTTGTCTGAAAAACAACAGGAGTGTGCCGTTATTCTAGCAAATAAAGGTGGTTCTTGAGGGATTGACCTGTCATGTTAAATTCAGCAGAAGACATGTTCAAGAGTAGAAAACTTACTGGATGAGGGACGAACACGTGTTAGACTTGTTTTTCTGAGTTGCTGAATGGCATGAAATAATTACTCACTGAGTTAGTCAGGGTGATTAATTCTAGTTGCTATAATAAACAACACCATAATCTTAATATCCTAACAAATCAATGCAGTGTGGGTCGGAAGAGAGCTTTGGTGTTCACTGAACATAGAACAATGAGTACCACCATCTTCAAGGCATGATTCTGAAAGTCAGGCTCCAGCCTGCATGTGGGAAGGATGGAAAGGGTATGGAGGGTCACATCAGATACTGTAGAAATCCAGGGACTTAGAGAAATTAACAAGTACTCATTTCTTCTGACGTACAGTTTTGGAGCAGAGAAAGAAATTTAACAGCGTAATCTTCCATTCACACAAGAGGAGAGAAAAGATGGCATGAAACAATTTCAGGGCAAAACAATGTGGGGATCCTGCAGTGAAGATGTTGTCAAGCTGCCTTCCCTGGCAGAGCAGGAGGTTGCCCACATCTGTTCCACTTTTCAGGTAAAGTGAAGATTTCTATTTTCCTCAATGGCTGCCTCTTTAACCTCACAGTGGTCAGGGGAATTCCTTGTCCATTATCTTCCATGGCCACATTTAAACTATGTTTTAGAGAAAAGATTTCCTTGGAGGCAATAGCCTTTGGAGCATGGTCTTTGCTATTGAAATGCTGAAGGATCATGGTTGTTCTAAGTGTCAAATTTTCAAGGGTCTTCTTAGCCCAAACTTATAGTTTCTTTGGTGATACCTTTCTTGCCAAAGTTCAGTAACTTGTGATCTTCCTGCTTCCAGTTGATTCCAGTTACCAATAACCACACTACAAAGATCTTTCTGGGACATAGTTTTCAAACCTATTTTATTTCTCTGCAGTGTCTTTCTTTGCCAGCTTTGTGCTCCATGGAGACTGGCAAGGTTAACTGGAGAGGTTGCATTCTTAATCTGATCTTTGTTGCAGTGTTGGGTCTCACTGTTTTCTTAATTATATCAAAAATTTTCTCAATCTTATTTCTTGTCATTTGGAGTCTAGAATCAGCTTTTCTGATCCTCTAAGTTCCCAAATTTCTGGTCTCTTTCTATTACCTTTCATTTTTATTTGTATATTAGCTCATGGTCCCCTGAGTATACCCTGTGTTTGCGATGCCTTGTCAAACAGCCGATGTTAGGCAAACACTCCCAACATTCGATTTCTCACTGGAGACAAGGCCATTATTACCTTCAAATCTACCCACATGAGATGTCTTGTTTCTGGGATCCATCCCTGCAACAAATACTGAAACCCAGAGTGTTTCAGGAAAGTGGAAATCCCTCCAGGTATTCTGAGCAGGAAGGGATTTAATACAATTAGAATCTTGCTCAGTCATTGGAAGTGCCGAGGAGAAAAGAGCAGGGAACTCGCTGCACCCTCCTTTGAACCTGCAGTGAGGGAGACAGACATAAACTGTGAGATATTTAATACAAGGGATAATTCCAAGTGTGATGGGTACAGTTAGGTAGCCAACTAAAGCTTGGAAATGAGGAAGGAATATGCTCCTTTAAGCTCTTTCTTTTGCTGAGGCTTCCACAGCATCATGGGCACAAGCGCATCACAATTTCAGGACCCCAGAGTGGTGTGTTGTTCAGCATCCTTAAGCCACGCTATTGGATGCTAAGCAGTAAAACTTAGAGATGATGCCAAAGCATTCTGATTGAAATATATTGTCTGAATTCAAAGCAAATAAGTAGAAAGTTTTATTCTTCATTACTTCCAAATAAAATCTGGATTTCTCAATATGACATACAAGGATATTCATGACTTGTCTTCGTATCTCCTCAGTCTTTCTTCCTGTTGGGTACTTGCCCCATATTTTGCTGCCATCAGACAAAATTAATCTGCATTTTGTGAACATGGCACATACTCTCAGTCTCCAGGCTGTGTCTCTGGCCCAGGATGCTCTTGACGCGATAGTTTTGTTCATCTGAAAAAAATTTTAAAGAATATTTTTAATTAAAATAAAATAAAAACACGACTTATCAGACATTTTTTGGTGCAGTGAAAGAAATACTATTGGCAAATTTACAGCATTACATGTATATATTAGAAAAGATAAAAATCTAAAATTAATAATCTAAATTTCCACCAAACGAAACTAGAGAAAGGAAAGCAATTTGAGCTTAAAACAGAAAAACAGTTAGATAATAAAAAAATCAATAAAATTTCAAGCAGGAAAATAATAGAAGAAAGATACTTCTTTGAAGGGTTCAATGCAATTTATAAATATTTCTCCATTTTAACCAAGTGGTAAAAAAGAGGCACATCACAAGTTACAATATTGCAAATGAAAGCTAGATTATTGCTACTGCTCAGAGAGATATTAAAGGATAAAAACAAATAGCATGAGTAACTTTCTTTGATGATTTACATGAAATAGATTGATTTCTTAAAAATATGCAAACTACCAAAAGTCACACAAAGAGAAATAGATAGTCTGAGTAGTCCTATATCTCCCTGTTAAACAAACTGAATCAATAACCATTAAAGAAACTCCACTACAGTCAGATAATTTCAAAGGTGAATTCTGTAAATGTTTAAGTAAGAAATGATACCAATTCTCCACAATCTTTTCCAGAAAATAAATGTAGACTTTCTATTTTGTAACTTATTTCTATGAATCAAGCATTACCTTAATACCAAAAAGAAATTAAGAAATTACAGCAAAAGTACAAAGCAATATTTCTTACATACATCAATGCAAAAAAATTCTTAACAACAACAAAAATAGCAAATAGAATCCAAAACCATGTAAGCAGAATTATACACCAAAATCAAGTGAGATTATTCTCTAGGCATTTAAGAGTGGTCCCATATTTAAAAAATAATCATAATCAGTAGACTAAAGAATATAATCATATGATCATAGCAACAAATGTGGTAAACGTTTTTGACAAAACCTATTTATGATAGAACTCTCAGCCACCTAGGAATAAAAAGAAACTTAATAAAGAAAAATTACAAAACAGCTATGGTTAGCATGGATAGAATACTAAGTGGAGTAATACTTGGAACTAGGAATAGGAGAAGGTTAAGTATGTCCTCTCTCACTACTGTTCAACTTCACACCAGAAGCCCATGTTAGTGAATATGACAAAGAAAGTAATAATAAAGGAATAAAAGAAAAGATAAAACAAAGTAAATAGGAAGTATTCAGACTGAGAAGGAAAAAAAAAACACCTCATCTTTAATTACAGGTGACACATTTGCCTATGTTGAAAACTAAGTAACAGCCAAAAAAGTCCTATAAATAATAATTGTTTACAGAAGATTTCAGGACAATAGATTAATGCAACAAATTAATTACTTTTCCATATAATAATATTGAATAGACTTTGAAATGTAAAGATTGAGTGTTTGTAATAGCATCCCCAAAATGATATACTTAGGTATAAAACTAACGAAAAGATACAGGCTCACATACATAGTTCGCATTACAAAACTACATAAATCTGATGATGAAAGAAACAAAAAACACCACCAAAATAAGCAAAGAAATATTCTGCATCCCCAGATTGGAAAACTCAATACTATTAATATGCCAATTCTTACTAACTTCATTTATATATTCAATAAAACCTAATCAAAATCTTAAAAAGGTGTTTTGTAAGTATTAACAAGACAAGTTTGCTTAGAAAGGCAAGAAACTAAGAATAGTTAACATAATACTGAAGAGAATGGAAGAAGATTGGAGCATTAATGATACGCAACTTCAGGATACACTTACAGGGCTACTGTCTTCAAATTGTATTTGTGAAAGAGCAGATAGTTTAATTACTCGATCATCACAAGGTCCAGACATGGACCTGAATAATACAATCAAACCGATCTTCCAAACAGCAATGAAGGTAATTCAATGGAGTCTTTTCAACCAGTGGTGCTGGACAAATGGAAAATTCATACTCACATAAATAAATTAACTAGACATCCCTTGTACCTTCCACAAAAAAAACTCAGAGTAGATCAAAGAACCAAATGTAAATACAAAACTGTAAAGTTTCTGGAAGAAAGCATAGGAGAAAATTTACATTTCTTTGAATTATAACATTTATGTATCAACAGTGTAGACCAACAACTCAATGTTTAAAAATTGGTCAACTATTCAACAACTAATGATCCAATTAAAAGTGGGTAGAGGATCTGAATAGGCATCATTTCAAAGAAAGCATCCAAGTGGGCAAAAACACAGGAAAACCTGCTCAGCATCACTAATTATTAGGGAAATACAAAGGACAATGAGATATCACTTCTTCCCCATTAGGATGTTTATTATCATAAAGAACAAAATAAAGAAGTGTTGGCAAAGATGTAGAGACATCAAAAATTCATTCACTGCACGTGTGAGTGTAAAATGAAAAAGTCACTTTGAAAAGCAGTAAGGTGGTTCCTCAGAAAATTAAGTAGAGATTCACTATGTGATCTAACAATCTTGTTTCAGGGTGTATTCACAAAACAATTGACAGCACACTCTCAGAGGTCTCTACGCATGTGTATGTAGCTGCATTATTTGTAGGAGGCAAAGTGTGAGAGTAATTTATGTTCATCAACACTGAGTGGATAAACATATTATGGCATATATTTATTATGGAACTTTATTCAGTCTTGAAAAGGAAGGAAATTCTGATACATGCTATAATGTGGATAAATTTGAAGATATTATACTAAGTGAGATAGGCCAGAAACAAAAGGACAAATATTTTATGATCTCACTTGTACAAGTTTTGTAGAGCAGTTAGATCCATATAGAAAATGTAGTCATCACTTTCAAAGGTTGAGGGGAGCAAGGAAATGGGAGTTATTGTTAAATGAGTAGGAATTTCAGTACTGGGAGGTTTAAAAAGTATTGGAGGTAGATGCTGGTTATACCATAATGTGAATATAATTAATACCACTAAATGTACACTTACAAATGGCTAAAATGGTGAGGTTTTTGTTCTGTACATTTTACTATAAATAAAAATGGATAAACTCTGAACAGAGATCTCACGAATGTGCAATTAAGCATCTGAAAAATGTGGAAATTACAAATTGAAACAATAAATTGTCATTACATGCCTAGTAGAGTGGTTAAAATTCAAAATATCTGACAGTGCCAATTTCAAACAAATATGTGGAGCAAGAGGAACTTTTATTCACTGCTAGTGGGAATGCAAAATGGTGAAACTATTTTCCATGACATATCCCAAACTGAAACTCAGTCTTAGCATGTGATCTAGCAATGGTTCTTCTAAGCTAAAAAAGTCCCAATGTACTTAAAATCTATTCACACATAACAACACACACAAAATCTCACAGTAGTTTTATTCATAATCACCAAAGGCAGAAAGCAACTATCATATTGTAATGGGTGGAGGAATAAAAAGAACAGTAATATTATTTAGCAATAGAAAGAAACAAAAGGGATAGACATGTAGCTCAGTGGTACAGTATTTGCCCAGCACGAGCAAGGTGGCGAGTTTAACTCCCAGGACTGAGGAAGGAAAGATACAGGAAGGAATTGAAAGGTGTGTAGGACAGAGGTGTGCCTTTCTGTGTCAAGGAAGACAGTCTGAGAAGGCTTCCATGCTTTTCTACTGTGCTACTTTGTATAAAACATGAAATGATCAGTGCTCATGAGTGCTTTCAGGAGGCAGGGAAAGGTAAGGATTATGTAGGCACAGCATAGGAATTCTGTAGAGTGGTGGAACTATGCCGAGAGATGTGGTAATGATGAAAACATGATATGAAGGATTTGCCAAATCTCAGAGAATTTAGCAAGGTGTAAGGCATGTGCCTGGAGGCTGAGGCAGAAGGATCACAAGTTTGAGACCATCCTGGAAAAACTTAGCAAGAGTATGTCAAAATTAAGAAAGAAGAAAAGAAAGACAGAGAGAGAGACAGAGAGAGAGAGAAAGGAAAGAAGGAAGGAAGGGAGGAAAGAAGGAAGGAAAGAAAGAAGAAAGGAAGGAAGAAAGGAAGAAAGGAAGGAAGGAAGGAAGGGAGAAAAACAGGAGAAGAGGAAATTAAAAGAAAGGAAAAAAGAAAGAGAAAAGAGGAAAACGTTGGAGATGCAGCTCAGTGGCAGATCTCTTGTGTAACATGCACAACATTTGAGGTTCAGTCCCCAGTGACACACAGGTAGAGAGGGAGAGGGAGAGGGAGAGAAAGAATGAGAATTCTCACCGAATTCAAAGGCATAAAAAGTAAAGCTTAATGTATCGAAATAAAACTCATTTAGGGGGTCAGCAGATGGGATGAAGAACGTGATAAAACAGTTTTAACTATATTACAAATATATGCGAACATATGAGGCGACCTCCCTGAGGACGGTAGGGAAAAAGCTGACCTAAGTAGCTTTAAAAACAAGTGAAATCTCTAAGACTAAGGAAAAGAAATGACATGGACTAACAATTCTGATGCCATCATCATAAGTACTGGAATCTAGCAATTAAGCAGGGGCACGGTGAGCAGTGGTAGCAGGTGTCTCATGATTGGGCGGTGGGTAACAGACGCATAAGGGCAGGAACTAGAATAATCATGTAAAGAACTGGAGCTGCCGACATCAGCATGAGCTCATATTTAGCTTAAAGCCACAGATGGTTATCTTAGAAATATTTACAGCTTTGTGTATATGCAAGGGTTAGTACACACAGATATATTTTCTTGTTTTGATATTTGAATGAGACCACAAACAGTAACACCCTGGTAGCAACAAGCATTTCACAGCATCTAGCTCTTGGTTGCTAATATTCATTTTCCAATAAAAGGAATCAAAGTTCCTGGGGGAAATAGCTGATTCTAAGACTGGGCAGGAAATACACAAGATTAACCTAATAATTCCAGGAAGTAAGAAAGTATTATCAAAAAATTCCTCATCATGAGGGTCTATCAAAAGGACACAAGAGCCAGATGAAAGTGCTGCCGTAGTCAAAGCTGTAAAAATCTGAGCAAAAAGAGCAAAGTAGTACTGGGTTATAAGCCTGAATATAAACAGTCATGGGTGAATACTTATATAAACAGATGATTAAATAAATAAGTGGCGGAGAGTAGGAATATCTTCAATAGAGAAGAGTCGTAAATAATTTACACAGATTCGCTGGAGCACCCTTCTTTCTAACTGTGAGCTGTGCATAGTGACTTCCTTCCAAACAAAAAGGGGTGGGGGGAGAGTAACTTTACATTGGAGAAGGCTGACAAACAGAACTTCAGAAATGAGGTCAAACTCAATATCCACAATGATTAAGTCAGGACACAGCAAGCACCTTGTTGGATAATGAAATAGGTACTTCATCTCTGTGGTCTTCCTCTCCAAAACCCATAGCCCTGGTCTCATCATGAAAACATCAGACAAATCTTAACGAAATGAAGTTCTAAAATATGCCTGATCAGTGGTCTGCAAAACTGTCATGGTCATCAAAAAGTATGAGAAGCTAAGTATGAGAAGTTTTCACAATCAGGAGGAATCTAAAGAAACACGAGGCGTAAAAGTAGTGCAGTGTCTTGGATGAAATCTTGAAAGAGAAAAGGTTATTAGGTAAAAATCTGAACAGAGTATAGATTTCAGCTAATAATAATGTTTCATTGAAAAACACTTTCTTCAGCAAGTGATGTTATGGAATGCTACTACACACGAAGCAAGTGAGCTGGTGCTGTTTAGAGTGGTGGCCCTTGAGAAGACGTGGTGGATTCCTCGTGATCCTCCAAGCACATTTCAAAATTTCTAGTCCGGGTGGGTTCTTTACTCCCTTGAAGCCATGCAGATTATAGAACTCACTAGATAGAACTCTAGTCATCCAATTTACCTCTTCCAAATATTTTGTTCTGGTCGCTGGAGAAATGAGAAAGCAAGGCAACAACCAGGTCAGGCCTTGAGAAAGGCACTCTGGTGCCTGGAGTCATAGTGCATGGCCTGGAAAAATCCCAAGTGGGAGCCTTGAATGGAACATGCATTAACTCAATGACCTCACTTTACGTTTCTTACAAAGAATATCTTTTATATCACATTCAGTTCTTCATAATTTTAGGGGCTTGGGAAAATATGCTGTAGTAACCTATTTGTGATATATGGTAGAGTTTTCCTCACTTTGTTTTCTATGTTCTTACTTTGCAAAATACAATACTCGTCACCCTGTGGTTTTACTTAGCACCCTAAGTACTTTCAAAGTACTTTTTGAAAATATAGTGGTGCATTAAATTCCAGATATGGGAGTCTCCGCCCTAATTAAACTAGGTGGGCTGAGGACTCATTTCTCCCAGGGGACCCTCCATGGAGGGTGTTTTGGCTGCAGCAGCCTAGCCAGCAGATTCTCCTCCACAAGGTGAACCTAAACTTATTTGATTCTTGTCCTGAAGTTCAGGGACAATCAGACAAGGGGAGAGATGTTTGCAGCTAAAGATCTTTGACCTGAAGACAAAAGAATCTTGATTATGATTCTAGACTTGATGTAAGGTAGGTCATTAACTGTTCCCAGTTTACAAATCAATAAGATAAGAAAAAAATCACACCAGCTTCTGCTAACTCACAAGGGTTTAGTAAAGTTCAACTAAACTAATTGTTGTAAGTGCCCCTTGATATAAAGCAATCTTGAAATGCAACTTAGGATCCCCTCTCCCAAAATGTCAAAAGTAGCAATGGTTTTAACGTTGTGCTTATTACTATTGAGGTTTTCCTGTGGATTTTAGAGTCACCTGCAGCCTGAGGGCCCTGGAGAATAGCTCTCTACTGACTGTGGTTCCACCAGGGTCCTCTGAGGTCATACCTGACCCCGAGAACAACTCAGTGCCCTTGTTTCTCCTTCTGCAAAGTCAAATGTTAATATGCTGAGCTCCTTTGTGCTCCTGGTTAATAGAAGTCCTTGTCTTTCAGCAGTGGCCTTGCTTGCTGTCATCAGAAAGGAACATGCAGGGACACTTTACATTACTCCAAGTGACAGGCTGGAAGTGTATCCCTCGCCTCACTAGCCTTGAGTTCACTTTGTGGTGAGAATATCTCAGAACATGAGCTTCAGGACTTACCCCCACAGCTCCATCCTTCAATCATGTGGTCCTGGGACACACTAAGTATGCTATGCGAATCAGTGAACCAGATAAGGAGGAAGAGGAGGAAGAAAAGCAATTACCATGTCCCAAGCACTGTTATGAAAGCCTTACACATATTACCTGGATTAATTCTCACCACAACTCTTTGAGGTTGGCACATCATTATACTCATTTTATATAAGGAAGTGAGACACAGTGAATTCCACATTCATATGGTTAAGAAGACTCAGAGTTAAGATTTGAACCCAAGCAGTCTCATGGTCCAAACAACAACTAAACTATATTATGTTGCCTTGTAAAGACGGGCAAAAGCCTGACGTGGTGGCATATGCCTACTATCCCAGTACTTAGGAAGTGGAGGTAGGAGAATCGCTATTAGTTTGAAGCTTGCCTGGGCTACAGTTAGTGCATTCAAAGCCAGCCTAAACTACAAAGGGAGACCCAGTCCCCAAACAAAAGCAAACAAAACACAAACAAGACAGAAGGGCAAAAGTTCTGGAATGGATTGACCATGTGTTGTACTTCTGCCTGATTGTCACCAGTTCCCTCCCTCAGTCTTTCTGGTCCTGCTTCATCAAACACCTAACTGTATCTGACACACACTGACTCTCTTGTACCTGTATCTTGCCTGTGTGTTTCCTTTGGTCTGGAGAATAACTGTCCACTTCACCTGGCCAGGCTTTAGTCAGTCTCCTGACTCAGTCCAAAGGCCTTCACTCCAGGTAGCCCTCCCTTAACACTCTCTCGCTTGGGGTCCCACAGCCCCAAGCTTTCTGTCTCGTGGATCTGTCTTTGTGTGCATACTTCCAAGGAATATTACACATGCTTAGATTCTAGCATCACACTGCAGGGAAAGCTAAACTTAACTGTCAATTTGATTGGCTCGGGAAACACCAGCCTAGGGAGTTAATAAAGCACACTTTTGGGTGTGCGTAGGGAGTATGGTCCCGGCCTCTTTCTCTCTCATGTCGTTTGCCTGCTCTGCTTCCTGGCTGCCATGAACAAAGTTTTCCATTCCCTTCTGTCAAGATGTTCCTGCTCTGGAGCCAACTGACTGTGGACTAAACCCTGTGAAACTGTGAGCAAAAACAAACTCTTCTTCCTTTAAATTGTGTAAATTGAGTTTGAGGTCCCAGTGATGAAAAGCTGACCTATGTACTGACTGAGTTCAAATCTTGCCTCTGCCATTTGCTAGTGTTATAAACTGTAGCCTGTGATTTGACCAAAGCGCCGTTTTGCTGTTTTGTATGTGCTGTCTTAGATTAGAAACCCCTCTTGATTTGCTAAGTTTTCTGTTTTTCTGTAAAATCCCCCTTCCCCCAGTAACCTAAGAAACAAACAGTTACAACTTTTAGGTTGCTGACTGAAAGCGGAGTCAAAAGATAAACACTCACCCTGCTCCATGCAAAAAAAAAAAAAAAAAAATGTAAAACGTGCCTTTCTGTAACCTTTGTTATCCATATTAGGGAACGACCACCACCATCCGGCTTTAGACCCTCCCCATGACAACTCCTCCAATGGACGCGAGAGATCTTTAAATTACTAACCAATGTAATCAACTTTTGTACCCACGTTAGCAAAACTCCTCCTCTCTTTGTTCTAATGTTTTATAAGCCCCTCCAG